>CM026386.1:100572417-100740365 GCA_014843695.1 Archivesica marissinica
ATACCTTGGATATGTACTATGTATACTTTGGTTGCGCACTATGTATACATTGGATGTGCACTATGTATACTTTGATATGTACTATGTATACCTTGGTTGCGCACTATGTATACCTTGGATATACTATGTGTACATTGGATGTGTACTATATATAACTTCGATGTGCACTATGTATACCTTGAATATGTACTATGTATATATTGGATGTGCACTATGTATACATTGGATGTGCACTATGTATACCGTGGATATGTACTATGTATACCTTTGATATGTACTATGTATACCGTGGTTGCGCACTATATATACCTTGGATGTGCACTATGTATACCTTGGATATGTACTATGTATACTTTGGTTGCGCACTATGTATACCTTGAATGTGCACTATGTATACCTTGGATATGTACTATGTATACCTTGGTTGCGCACTATGTATACCTTGGATGTGCACTATGTATACTTTGGATATGTACTATGTATACCTTGGATGTGTACTATGTATAACTTCGATGTGCACTATGTTTACCTTGGATATGTACTATGTATACTTTGGATGTGCACTATGTATACATTGGATGTGCACTATGTATACATTGGATGTGCAATATGCATAACTGTATATGTACTATGTATACTGTGGATATGTTACTATGATAACTTGGAAGTGCACTATGTATACCTTGGATATGTATAGTTCCATACCTGGATGTCACTATGTAAACCGGGATGTGCACTATGTAGCCTGCTGGATGTGCACTATGTATACCTTGATTGTGACTATTATACCTTGGATATGTACTATGTATGCATTGGTGCACTATGTAACCTTGGATGTGCACTATGTATGCCTTGGATGTGTACTATGTATACTTGGTTGTGCACTATGTAACCTTGGATGTGTACTATGTATACCTTGGATATGTACTATGTATACATTGGTTGTGTACTATGTATACCTTGGATGTGCACTATTTATACCTTGGATGTGTACTATGTATGCTTTGGATGTTTACTATGTATACCTTGGATGTGTACTATGTATAACTTCGATGTGCACTATGTATACCTTGGATATGTACTATGTATATATTGGTTGTGCACTATGTATACATTGGATGTGCACTATGTATACATTGGATGTGCTATATGTATACCTTGGATATGTACTATGTATACCGTGGATATGTACTATGTATATATTGGATGTGCGCTATGTATACATTGGATGTGCACTATGTATACATTGGATGTGCAATATGTATACATTGGATATGTACTATGTATACCGTGGATATGTACTATGTATACCTTGGATATGTACTATGTATACCTTGGTTGCGCACTATGTATACCTTGGATGTGCACTATGTATACCTTGGATATGTACTATGTATACTTTGGATATGTACTATGTATACCTTGGATGTGTACTATGTATAACTTCGATGTGCACTATGTATACCTTGAATATGTACTATGTATATATTGGATGTGCACTAGGTATACATTGGATGTGCACTATGTATACATTGGATGTGCAATATGTATACCTTGGATATGTACTATGTATACCTTGGATATATATCATGTATGCCTTGGATGTGCACTATGTATACCGTGGATATGTACTATGTATACCTTGGATATATACTATGTACACCTTGAATGTGCACTATGTATACCTTGGATATGTACTATGTATACCTTGGATATGTACTATGTATACCTTGTATGTACACTATGTATACCTTGGATGTGCACTATGTATACCTTGGATGTGCACTATGTGTACCTTGGATATGTACTATATATACCTTGGATATGTACTATGTATACATTGGATGTGTACTATGTATACATTGGATGTGCACTATGCATACTATGGATGTGCACTATGTATACATTGGATGTGCACTTTGTATACATTGGATGTGTATTATGTATACCTTGGAGGTGTACTATGTATACCTTGGATATATACTATGTATACCTTGGATATGTACTATGTATACCTTGGTTGCGCACTATGTATACCTTGGATGTGCACTATGTATACATTGGATGTGCACTATGTATACATTGGATGTGCAATATGTATACCTTGGATATGTACTATGTATACTTGGATATGTACTATGTATACCTTGGATATGTACTATGTATACCTTGGATATGTACTATGTATACTTTGGAGATGTACTATGTATACCTTGGATGTGCACTATGTATACCGTGGATATGTACTATGTATACCTTGGATATGTACTATGTATGCATTGGATGCGCATTATATATACCTTGGATGTGCACTATGTATACCTTGGATATGTACTATGTATACTTTGGTTGCGCACTATGTATACATTGGATGTGCACTATGTATACTTTGATATGTACTATGTATACCTTGGTTGCGCACTATGTATACCTTGGATATACTATTTGTACATTGAATGTGTACTATGTATAACTTCGATGTGCACTATGTATACCTTGAATATGTACTATGTATATATTGGATGTGCACTATGTATACATTGGATGTGCACTATGTATACCGTGGATATGTACTATGTATACCTTGGATATTAACTATGTATGCATTGGATATGTACTATGTATACCTTTGATATGTACTATGTATACCATGGTTGCGCACTATATATACCTTGGATGTGCACTATGTATACCTTGGATATGTACTATGTATACTTTGGTTGCGCACTATGTATACCTTGAATGTGCACTATGTATACCTTGGATATGTACTATGTATACCTTGGTTGCGCACTATGTATACCTTGGATGTGCACTATGTATACTTTGGATATGTACTATGTATACCTTGGATGTGTACTATGTATAACTTCGATGTGCACTATGTATACATTGGATATGTACTATGTATACTTTGGATGTGCACTATGTATACATTGGATGTGCACTATGTATACATTGGATGTGCAATATGCATACCTGTGATATGTACTATGTATACTGTGGATATGTACTATGTATACCTTGGAAGTGCACTATGTATACCTTGGATATGTACTACGTATACCTTGGATGTGCACTATGTAAACCGTGGATGTGCACTATGTATGCCTTGGATGGGCACTATGTATACCTTGGATGTGCACTATGTATACCTTGGATATGTACAATGTATACCTTGGATGTGCACTATGTAAACCTTGGATGTGCACTATGTATGCCTTGAATGTACACTATGCATACCTTGGATGTGCACTATGTATACCTTGGATATGTACTATGTATACCTTGGATATGTACTATGTATACCTTGGTTGCGCACTATGTATACCTTGGATGTGCACTATTTATACCTTGGATATGTACTATGTATACTTTGGATATTTACTATGTATACCTTGGATGTGTACTATGTATAACTTCGATGTGCACTATGTATACCTTGAATATGTACTATGTATATATTGGATGTGCACTATGTATACATTGGATGTGCACTATGTATACATTGGATGTGCTATATGTATACCTTGGATATGTACTATGTATACCGTGGATATGTACTATGTATATATTGGATGTGCACTATGTATACATTGGATGTGCACTATGTATACATTGGATGTGCAATATGTATACATTGGATATGTACTATGTATACCGTGGATATGTACTATGTATACCTTGGATATGTACTATGTATACCTTGGTTGCGCACTATGTATACCTTGGATGTGCACTATGTATACCTTGGATATGTACTATGTATACTTTGGATATGTACTATGTATACCTTGGATGTGTACTATGTATAACTTCGATGTGCACTATGTATACCTTGAATATGTACTATGTATATATTGGATGTGCACTGTATACATTGGATGTGCACTATGTATACATTGGATGTGCAATATGTATACCTTGGATATGTACTATGTATACCTTGGATATATATCATGTATGCCTTGGATGTGCACTATGTATACCGTGGATATGTACTATGTATACCTTGGATATATACTATGTACACCTTGAATGTGCACTATGTATACCTTGGATATGTACTATGTATACCTTGGATATGTACTATGTATACCTTGTATGTACACTATGTATACCTGGATGTGCACTATGTATACCTTGGATGTGCACTATGTGTACCTTGGATATGTACTATATATACCTTGGATATGTACTATGTATACATTGGATGTGTACTATGTATACATTGGATGTGCACTATGCATACTATGGATGTGCACTATGTATACATTGGATGTGCACTTTGTATACATTGGATGTGTATTATGTATACCTTGGAGGTGTACTATGTATACCTTGGATATATACTATGTATACCTTGGATATGTACTATGTATACCTTGGTTGCGCACTATGTATACCTTGGATGTGCAATATGTATACTTTGGTTGTGCACTATGTATTTATTGGATATGCACTATGTATACTTTGGCTGCGCACTATGTTTACTTTGGCTGTGCACTATGCTTACATTGGATATGCACTATGCATACTTTGGATGTGCACTATGTATACTTTGGATATGTACTATGTATATTATGGATGTGCACTATGTATACATTGGATGTGCACTATGTATACATTGAATGTGTATTATGTATACCTTGGATGTGCACTATGTATACCTTGGATATGCACTATGTATACTTTAGTTGCGCACTATGTATACATTGGATGTGCACTATGTATACCTTGGATATGTACTATGTATACTTTGGATATGTACTATGTATACCTTGGATGTGTACTATGTACAACTTCGATGTGCACTATGTATACCTTGAATATGTACTATGTATATATTGGATGTGCACTATGTATACATTGGATGTGCACTATGTATACATTGGATGTTCAATATGTATACCTTGGATATGTACTATGTATACCGTGGACATGTACTATGTATATCTTGGATGTGCAATATGTATACCCTGAATATGTACTATGTATACCTTGGATATGTACTATGTATACCTTGGATGTGCATTATGTATACCGTGGATATGTACTATGTATACCTTGGATATATACTATGTATGCATTGGATATGTACTATGTATACCTTTGATATGTACTATGTATACCTTGGTTGCGCACTATATATACCTTGGATGTGCACTATGTATACCTTGGATATGTACTATGTATATTTTGGTTGCGCACTATGTATACCTTGGATGTGCACTATGTATACATTGGATATGTACTATGTATACCTTGGATGTGCACTATGTATACATTGGATGTGCACTATGTATACATTGGATGTGCAATATGTATACCTTGGATATGTACTATGTATACCGTGGATATGTACTATGTATACTTTGGATGTGCACTATGTATACCTTGGGTGTGCACTATGTATACCTTGGATATGTACTATGTATACCTTGGATGTGCACTATGTAAACCGTGGATGTGCACTATGTATACCTTGGATGTGCACTATGTATACCTTGGATATGTACTATGTATACCTTGGATGTGCACTATGTAAACCTTGGATGTGCACTATGTAAACCTTGGATGTGCATTATGTATGCCTTGGATGTGCACTATGTATACCTTGGATGTGTACTATGTATACCTTGGAGATGTACTATGTATACCTTGGATGTGCACTATGTATACCGTTGATATGTACTATGTATACCTTGGATATGTACTATGTATGCATTGGATGCGCACTATATATACCTTGGATGTGCACTATGTATACCTTGGATATGTACTATGTATACTTTGGTTGCGCACTATGTATACCGTGGATGTGCACTATGTATACCTTGGATATGTACTATGTATACATTGGATATGTACTATGTAAACCTTGGATGTGCACTATGTAAACCTTGGATGTGCACTATGTATGCCTTGGATGTGCACTATGTATACCTTGGATGTGTACTATGTATAACTTCAATATGCACTATGTATACCTTGGATATGTACTATGTATACCTTGGTTGCGCACTATGTATACCTTGGATGTGCAATATGTATACATTGGATGTGCACTATGTATACATTGGATGTGCAATATGTATACCTTGGATATGTACTATGTATACTTGGATATGTACTATGTATACCTTGGATATGTACTATGTATACCTTGGATAAGTAATATGTATACCTTTGAGATGTACTATGTATACTTTGGATGTGCACTATGTATACCGTGGATATGTACTATGTATACCTTGGATATGTACTATGTATGCCTTGGATGCGCACTATATATACCTTGGATGTGCACTATGTATACCTTGGATATGTACTATGTATACATTGGTTGCGCACTATGTATACCTTGGATGTGCACTATGTATACTTTGGATATGTACTATGTATACCTTGGTTGCGCACTATGTATACCTTGGATATACTATGTGTACATTGGATGTGTACTATGTATAACTTCGATGTGCACTATGTATACCTTGAATATGTACTATGTATATATTGGATGTGCACTATGTATACATTGGATGTTCACTATGTATACCTTGGATGTGCACTATGTATACCGTGGATATGTACTATGTATACCTTGGATATGTACTATGTATGCATTGGATATGTACTATGTATACCTTTGATATGTACTATGTATACCATGGTTGCGCACTATATATACCTTGGATGTTCACTATGTATACCTTGGATATGTACTATGTATACTTTGGTTGCGCACTATGTATACTTTGGATGTGTACTATGTATAACTTCGATGTGCACTATGTATACCTTGGATATGTACTATGTATACTTTGGATGTGCACTATGTATACATTGGATGTGCACTATGTATACATTGGATGTGCAATATGCATACCTGTGATATGTACTATGTATACCGTGGATATGTACTATGTATACCTTGGATGTGCACTATGTATACCTTGGATGTGCACTATGTATACCTTGGATATGTACTATGTATACCTTGGATGTGCACTATGTAAACCGTGGATGTGCACTATATATGCCTTGGATGGGCACTATGTATACCTTGGATGTGCACTATGTATACCTTGGATATGTACTATGTATACCTTGGATGTGCACTATGTAAACCTTGGATGTGCACTATGTAAACCTTGGATGTGCACTATGTATGCCTTGGATGTGCACTATGTATACCTTGGATATGTACTATGTATAACTTCAATGTGCACTATGTATACCTTGGATATGTACTATGTATACCGTGGATGTGCACTATGTATATATTGGATGTGCACTATGTATACATTGGATGTGCAATATGTATACCTTGGATATGTACTATGTATACTTGGATATGTACTATGTATACCTTGGATATGTACTATGTATACCTTTGATATGTACTATGTATACCTTGGAGTTGTAATATGTATACCTTGGATGTGCACTATGTATACCCTGGATATGTACTATGTATACCTTGGATATGTACTATGTATGCATTGGATGCGCACTATATATACCTTGGATGTGCACTATGTATACCTTGGATATGTACTATGTATACTTTGGTTGCGCACTATGTATACCTTGAATGTGCACTATGTATACCTTGGATATGTACTATGTATACCTTGGATGTGCACTATGTAAACCTTGGATGTGCACTATGTAAACATTGGATGTGCAGTATGTATGCCTTGGATGTGCACTATGTATACCTTGGATGTGTACTATGTGTAACTTCAATGTGCACTATGTATACCTTGGATATGTACTATGTATACCTTGGTTGCGCACTATGTATATCTTGGATGTGCACTATGTATACATTGGATGTGCACTATGTATACATTGGATGTGCAATATGTATACCTTGGATATGTACTATGTATACTTGGATATGTACTATGTATACTTTGGATATGTACTATGTATACCTTGGATATGTACTATGTATACTTTGGAGATGTACTATGTATACCTTGGATGTGCACTATGTATACCGTGGATATGTACTATGTATACCTTGGATATGTACTATGTATGCATTGGATGCGCATTATATATACCTTGGATGTGCACTATGTATACCTTGGATATGTACTATGTATACTTTGGTTGCGCACTATGTATACATTGGATGTGCACTATGTATACTTTGATATGTACTATGTATACCTTGGTTGCGCACTATGTATACCTTGGATATACTATGTGTACATTGGATGTGTACTATATATAACTTCGATGTGCACTATGTATACCTTGAATATGTACTATGTATATATTGGATGTGCACTATGTATACATTGGATGTGCACTATGTATACCGTGGATATGTACTATGTATACCTTTGATATGTACTATGTATACCGTGGTTGCGCACTATATATACCTTGGATGTGCACTATGTATACCTTGGATATGTACTATGTATACTTTGGTTGCGCACTATGTATACCTTGAATGTGCACTATGTATACCTTGGATATGTACTATGTATACCTTGGTTGCGCACTATGTATACCTTGGATGTGCACTATGTATACTTTGGATATGTACTATGTATACCTTGGATGTGTACTATGTATAACTTCGATGTGCACTATGTTTACCTTGGATATGTACTATGTATACTTTGGATGTGCACTATGTATACATTGGATGTGCACTATGTATACATTGGATGTGCAATATGCATACCTGTGATATGTACTATGTATACTGTGGATATGTACTATGTATACCTTGGATGTGCACTATGTATACCTTGGATGTGCACTATGTATACCTTGGATATGTACTAGGTATATATTGGATGTGCACTATGTATACCTTGGATGTGCACTATGTATACCTTGGATGTGCACTATGTATACCTTGGATATGTACTATGTATACTTTGGATATGTACTATGTATACCTTGGATGTGTACTATGTATAACTTCGATGTGCACTATGTATACCTTGAATATGTACTAGGTATATATTGGATGTGCACTATGTATACATTGGATGTGCACTATGTATACCTTGGATGTGCACTATGTATACCTTGGATATGTACTATGTATACTTTGGATATGTACTATGTATACCTTGGATGTGTACTATGTATAACTTCGATGTGCACTATGTATACCTTGAATATGTACTAGGTATATATTGGATGTGCACTATGTATACATTGGATGTGCACTATGTATACATTGGATGTGCAATATGTATACCTTGGATATGTACTATGTATACCGTGGATATGTACTATGTATATATTGGATGTGCACTATGTATACATTGGATGTGCACTATGTATACATTGGATGTGCAATATGTATACATTGGATATGTACTATGTATACCGTGGATATGTACTATGTATATCTTGGATGTGCAATATGTATACCTTGGATGTGCACTTTGTATACCTTGGATATGTACTATGTATACCTTGGATATATATCATGTATGCCTTGGATGTGCACTATGTATACCGTGGATATGTACTATGTATACCTTGGATATATACTATGTACACATTGAATGTGCACTATGTATACCTTGGATATGTACTATGTATACCTTGGATATGTACTATGTATACCTTGTATGTACACTATGTATACCTTGGATGTGCACTATGTATACCTTGGATGTGCACTATGTGTACCTTGGATATGTACTATATATACCTTGGATATGTACTATGTATACATTGGATGTGTACTATGTATACATTGGATGTGCACTATGCATACTATTGATGTGCACTATGTATACATTGGATGTGCACTCTGTATACATTGGATGTGTATTATGTATACCTTGGATGTGCACTATGTATACCTTGGATATATACTATGTATACCTTGGATGTGCATTATGTATACTTTGGATGTGCACTATGTATATATTGGATATGCACTATGTATACTTTGGCTGCGCACTATGTTTTCTTTGGCTGTGCACTATGCTTACTTTGGATATGCACTATGCATAATTTGGATGTGCACTATGTATACTTTGGATATGTACTATGTATACTATGGATGTGCACTATGTATACATTGGATGTGCACTATGTATACATTGAATGTGTATTATGTATACCTGGATGTGCAATATGTATACCTTGGATGTGCACTGTGTATACTTTGGATGTGCACTATGTATACATTGGATGTGCACTATGTATACCTTGGATGTGTACTACGCATACCTTGGATGTGCACTATGTATATTTGGATGTGCAATATGCATACTATGGATGTGAACTATGTATACATTGGATGTGCAATATGTATACGTTGGATGTGCACTATGTATACTTGGATATGCACTATGCATACTTTGGATATGCACTATGTATACCTTGGATGTGCATTATGTATATATTGGATGTGCACTATGTATACATTGGATGTGCACTATGTATACTTTGGATGTGCACTATGTATACATTGGATGTGCACTATGTATACCGTGGATGTGTACTACGCATACCTTGGATGTGCACTATGTATATTTGGATGTGCAATATGCATACTATGGATGTGAACTATGTATACATTGGATGTGCAATATGTATACGTTGGATGTGCACTATGTATACTTGGATATGCACTATGCATACTTTGGATATGCACTATGTATACCTTGGATGTGCATTATGTATATATTGGATGTGCACTATGTATACATTGGATGTGCACTATGTATACTTTGTATTTGCAATATGTATACTTGGATGTGCAATATGTATTCTTGGATGTGCATTATGCATACTTTGGATGTGCACTATGTATATTTTGAATATGCAATATGCATACTTTGGCTGCGCACTATATTTACTTTGTCTGTGCACTATGCTTACTTTGAATATGCACTATGCATACTTTGGATGTGCACTATGTATACTTTGGATATGTAATATGTATACTATGGATGTGCACTATGTATACATTGGATGTGTACTATGTAAACATTGGATGTGCACTATGCATACTATGGATGTGCACTATGTATACATTGGATGTGCACTGTGTATACATTGGATGTGTATTATGTATACCTTGGATGTGCACTATGTATACCTTGGATATATACTATGTATACCTTGGATGTGCACTATGTATACGTTGGATATGCACTATGTATACTTGGATGTGCAATATGTATACTTGGATGTGCACTATGTATACTTTGGCTGCGCACTATGTTTACTTTGGCTGTGCACTATGCTTACTTTGAATATGCACTATGCATACTTTGGATGTGCACCATGTATACTTTGGATATGTACTATGTATACTATGGATGTGCACTATGTATACATTGGATGTGCACTATGTATACATTGAATGTGTATTATGTATGTATACCTTGGATGTGCACTATGTATACCTTGGATATGCACTATGTATACTTTGATTGCACACTATGTATACCTTGGATGTGCTCTATGTATACTATGGATGTGCACTATGTATACATTGGATGTGCACTATGTATACCTTGGATGTGCACTACGCACACCTTGGATGTGCACTATGTATACTTGGATGTGCAATATGCATACTACGGATGTGAACTATGTATACATTGGATGTGCAATATGTATACCTTGGATGTGCACTATGTATACTTGGATGTGCAATATGCATACTACGGATGTGAACTATGTATACATTTGATGTGCAATATGAATACCTTGGATGTGCACTGTGTATACTTTGGATATGTATTATGTATACCTTGGATATGTACTATGTATACCTTGTATGTACACTATGTATACCTTGGATGTGCACTATGTATACCTTGGATGTGCACTATGTGTACCTTGGATATGTACTATATATACCTTGGATATGTACTATGTATACATTGGATGTGTACTATGTATACATTGGATGTGCACTATGCATAATATGGATGTGCACTATGTATACATTGGATGTGCACTATATATACATTGGATGTTTATTATGTATACCTTGGATGTGCACTATGCCTTGGATATATACTATGTATACCTTGGATGTGCACTATGTATACGTTGGATATGCACTATGTATACTTGGATGTGCAATATGTATACTTGGCTGCGCACTATGTTTACTTTGGCTGTGCACTATGCTTACTTTGGATATGCACTATGCATACTTTGGATGTGCACTATGTATTCTTTGGATATGTACTATGTATACTATGGATGTGCACTATGTATACATTGGATGTGATCTATTTATACATTGGATGTGTATTATGTAACCTTGGATGTGCACTATGTATAGCTTGGATATGCACTATGTATACTTTGTTTGCACACTATGTATACCTTGGATGTGCTCTATGTATACTATGGATGTGCACTATGTATACATTGGATGTGCACTAAGTATACCTTGGATGTGCACTACGCATACCTTGGATGTGCACTATGTATACTTGGATGTGCAATATGCATACTACGGATGTGAACTATGTATACATTGGGTGTGCAAAATGTATACCTTGGATGTGCACTATGTATACTTGGATGTGCACTATGCATACTATGGATGTGCACTATGTATACATTGGATGTGCAATATGTATACCTTAGATGTGCACTGTGTATACTTTGGTTGCGCACTATGTTTACTTTGGATATGCACTATGCATACTTTGGATATACACTATTTATACCTTGGATGTGCATTATGTATATATTGGATGTGCACTATGTATACATTGGATGTGCACTATGTATACTTTGGATGTGCACTATGTATACATTGGATGTGCACTATGTATACCTTGGATGTGCACTACGCATACCTTGGATGTGCACTATGTATACTTGGATGTGCAATATGCATACTATGGATGTGAACTATGTATGCATTGGATGTGCAATATGTATACCTTGGATGTGCACTATGTATAATTGGATGTGCACTATGCATACTATGGATGTGCACTATGTATACATTGGATGTGTAATATGTATACCTTGGATGTGCACTGTGTATACTTTGGTTGCGCACTATGTTTACTTTGGATATGCACTATGCATACTTTGGATATGCACTATGTATACCTTGGATGTGCCATTATGTATATATTGGATGTGCACTATGTATACATTGGATGTGCACTATGTATACTTTGGATATGCACTATGTATACTTGGAGGTGCAATATGTATACTTGGATGTGCATTATGTATACTTTGGATATGCACTATGTATACTTTGGCTGCGCACTATGTTTACTTTGGCTGTGCACTATGCTTACTTTAGATATGCACTATGCATACTTTGGATGTGCACTATGTATACCTTGGATATGCACTATGTATACTTTGGTTGCGCACTATGTATACCTTGGATGTGCACTATGTAAACCTTGGATGTGAACTATGTATGCCTTGGATGGGCACTATGTATACCTTGGATGTGCACTATGTATACCTTGGATATGTACTATGTATACCTTGGATATGTACTATGTATACCTTGGTTTCGCACTATGTATACCTTGGATGTGCACTATTTATACCTTGGATATGTACTAGGTATACCATGGTTGCGCACTATGTATACCGTGGATATGCACTATGTATACTTTGGATATGTACTATGTATACCTTGGATGTGCACTATGTATACCTTGGATATGTACTATGTATACTTTGGATGTGCACTATGTATACCTTGGATGTGCACTATGTATACCTTGGATGTGCACTATGCATACTTGGATATGTACTATGCATACGTGGATATGTACTATGTATAACTTCGATGTGCACTATGTATAACTTCGATGTGCACTATGTATACCTTGGATATGTACTATGTATACATTTGATGTGCACTATGTAAACCTTGGATGAGCACTATGTAAACCTTGGATGTGCACTATGTATACATTGGATGTGCAATCTGTATACCTTGGATATGTACTATGTATACCTTGGATATGTACTATGTATACCTTGGTTGCGCACTATGTATACCTTGGATGTGCACTATGTATACCTTGGATATGTACTATGTATACATTGGTTGCGCACTATGTATACCTTGGATGTGCACTATGTATACCTTGGATGTGTACTATGTATAACTTCGATGTGCACTATGTATACATTGGATGTGCATTATGTATACATTGGATGTGCAATATGTATACCTTGGATATGTACTATGTATACCGTGGATATGTACTATGTATACCTTGGATGTGCACTATGTATACCTTGGATGTGCACTATGTATACCTTGGATATGTACTATGTATACCTTGGATGTGCACTATGTAAACCTTGGATGTGCACTATGTATGCATTGGAGGTGTACTATGTATACCTTGGATGTGCACTATGTAAACCTTGGATGTGCACTATGTATGATTGGATGGACACTATGTATACCTTGGATGTGCACTATGTAAACCTTGGATATGTACTATGTATACCTTGGATGTGCACTATGTAAACCTTGGATGTGCATTATGTAAACCTTGGATGTGCACTATGTATGCCTTGGATGTGCACAATGTATACCTTGGATGTGTACTATGTATAACTTCAATGTGCACTATGTATACCTTGGATATGTACTATGTATACTTTGGATGTGCACTATGTATACCTTGGATGTGCACTATGTATACCTTGGATGTGCACTATGCATACTTGGATATGTACTATGCATACGTGGATATGTACTTTGTATAACTTCGATGTGCACTATGTATACCTTGGATATGTACAATGTATACATTGGATGTGCACTATGTAAACCTTGGATGTGCACTATGTAAACCTTGGATGTGCACTATGTATACCTTGGATATGTACTATGTATACCTTGGATATGTACTATGTATACCGTGATTGCGCACTATGTATACCTTGGATGTGCACTATGTATACCTTGGATATGTACTATGTTTACTTTGGATATGTACTATGTATACCTTGGATGTGTACTATGTATAACTTCGATGTGCACTATGTATACCTTGAATATGTACTATGTATATATTGGATGTGCACTATGTAAACCTTGGATGTGCACTATGTAAACCTTGGATGTGCACTATGTATGCCTTGGATGTGCACTATGTATATCTTGGATGTGTACTATGTATAACTTCAATGTGCACTATGTATACCTTGGATATGTACTATGTATACCTTGGTTGCGCACTATGTATACCTTGGATGTGCACTATGTATACATTGGATGTGCACTATGTATACATTGGATGTGCAATATGTATACCTTGGATATGTACTATGTATACTTGGATATGTACTATGTATACCTTGGATATGTACTATGTATACCTTGAATATGTACTATGTATACTTTGGAGATGTACTATGTATACCTTGGATGTGCACTATGTATACCGTGGATATGTACTATGTATACCTTGGATATGTACTATGTATGCATTGGATGCGCATTATATATACCTTGGATGTGCACTATGTATACCTTGGATATGTACTATGTATACTTTGGTTGCGCACTATGTATACATTGGATGTGCACTATGTATACTTTGATATGTACTATGTATACCTTGGTTGCGCACTATGTATACCTTGGATATACTATTTGTACATTGAATGTGTACTATGTATAACTTCGATGTGCACTATGTATACCTTGAATATGTACTATGTATATATTGGATGTGCACTATGTATACATTGGATGTGCACTATGTATACCGTGGATATGTACTATGCATACCTTGGATATTAACTATGTATGCATTGGATATGTACTATGTATACCTTTGATATGTACTATGTTTACCATGGTTGCGCACTATATATACCTTGGATGTGCACTATGTATACCTTGGATATGTACTATGTATACTTTGGTTGCGCACTATGTATACCTTGAATGTGCACTATGTATACCTTGGATATGTACTATGTATACCTTGGTTGCGCACTATGTATACCTTGGATGTGCACTATGTATACTTTGGATATGTACTATGTATACCTTGGATGTGTACTATGTATAACTTCGATGTGCACTATGTATACCTTGGATATGTACTATGTATACCTTGGATGTGCACTATGTAAACCTTGGATGTGCACTATGTAAACCTTGGATGTGCACTATGTATGCCTTGGATGTGCACTATGTATACCTTGGATATGTACTATGTATAACTTCAATGTGCACTATGTATACCTTGGATATGTACTATGTATACCGTGGATGTGCACTATGTATATATTGGATGTGCACTATGTATACATTGGATGTGCAATATGTATACCTTGGATATGTACTATGTATACTTGGATATGTACTATGTATACCTTGGATATGTACTATGTATACCTTTGATATGTACTATGTATACCTTGGAGTTGTAATATGTATACCTTGGATGTGCACTATGTATACCGTGGATATGTACTATGTATACCTTGGATATGTACTATGTATGCATTGGATGCGCACTATATATACCTTGGATGTGCACTATGTATACCTTGGATATGTACTATGTATACTTTGGTTGCGCACTATGTATACCTTGAATGTGCACTATGTATACCTTGGATATGTACTATGTATACCTTGGATGTGCACTATGTAAACCTTGGATGTGCACTATGTAAACCTTGGATGTGCACTATGTATGCCTTGGATGTGCACTATGTATATCTTGGATGTGTACTATGTATAACTTCAATGTGCACTATGTATACCTTGGATATGTACTATGTATACCTTGGTTGCGCACTATGTATACCTTGGATGTGCACTATGTATACATTGGATGTGCACTATGTATACATTGGATGTGCAATATGTATACCTTGGATATGTACTATGTATACTTGGATATGTACTATGTATACCTTGGATATGTACTATGTATACCTTGGATATGTACTATGTATACTTTGGAGATGTACTATGTATACCTTGGATGTGCACTATGTATACCGTGGATATGTACTATGTATACCTTGGATATGTACTATGTATGCATTGGATGCGCATTATATATACCTTGGATGTGCACTATGTATACCTTGGATATGTACTATGTATACTTTGGTTGCGCACTATGTATACATTGGATGTGCACTATGTATACTTTGATATGTACTATGTATACCTTGGTTGCGCACTATGTATACCTTGGATATACTATTTGTACATTGAATGTGTACTATGTATAACTTCGATGTGCACTATGTATACCTTGAATATGTACTATGTATATATTGGATGTGCACTATGTATACATTGGATGTGCACTATGTATACCGTGGATATGTACTATGTATACCTTGGATATTAACTATGTATGCATTGGATATGTACTATGTATACCTTTGATATGTACTATGTATACCATGGTTGCGCACTATATATACCTTGGATGTGCACTATGTATACCTTGGATATGTACTATGTATACTTTGGTTGCGCACTATGTATACCTTGAATGTGCACTATGTATACCTTGGATATGTACTATGTATACCTTGGTTGCGCACTATGTATACCTTGGATGTGCACTATGTATACTTTGGATATGTACTATGTATACCTTGGATGTGTACTATGTATAACTTCGATGTGCACTATGTATACATTGGATATGTACTATGTATACTTTGGATGTGCACTATGTATACATTGGATGTGCACTATGTATACATTGGATGTGCAATATGCATACCTGTGATATGTACTATGTATACTGTGGATATGTACTATGTATACCTTGGAAGTGCACTATGTATACCTTGGATATGTACTACGTATACCTTGGATGTGCACTATGTAAACCGTGGATGTGCACTATGTATGCCTTGGATGGGCACTATGTATACCTTGGATGTGCACTATGTATACCTTGGATATGTACAATGTATACCTTGGATGTGCACTATGTAAACCTTGGATGTGCACTATGTATGCCTTGAATGTACACTATGCATACCTTGGATGTGCACTATGTATACCTTGGATATGTACTATGTATACCTTGGATATGTACTATGTATACCTTGGTTGCGCACTATGTATACCTTGGATGTGCACTATTTATACCTTGGATATGTACTATGTATACTTTGGATATTTACTATGTATACCTTGGATGTGTACTATGTATAACTTCGATGTGCACTATGTATACCTTGAATATGTACTATGTATATATTGGATGTGCACTATGTATACATTGGATGTGCACTATGTATACATTGGATGTGCTATATGTATACCTTGGATATGTACTATGTATACCGTGGATATGTACTATGTATATATTGGATGTGCACTATGTATACATTGGATGTGCACTATGTATACATTGGATGTGCAATATGTATACATTGGATATGTACTATGTATACCGTGGATATGTACTATGTATACCTTGGATATGTACTATGTATACCTTGGTTGCGCACTATGTATACCTTGGATGTGCACTATGTATACCTTGGATATGTACTATGTATACTTTGGATATGTACTATGTATACCTTGGATGTGTACTATGTATAACTTCGATGTGCACTATGTATACCTTGAATATGTACTATGTATATATTGGATGTGCACTAGGTATACATTGGATGTGCACTATGTATACATTGGATGTGCAATATGTATACCTTGGATATGTACTATGTATACCTTGGATATATATCATGTATGCCTTGGATGTGCACTATGTATACCGTGGATATGTACTATGTATACCTTGGATATATACTATGTACACCTTGAATGTGCACTATGTATACCTTGGATATGTACTATGTATACCTTGGATATGTACTATGTATACCTTGTATGTACACTATGTATACCTTGGATGTGCACTATGTATACCTTGGATGTGCACTATGTGTACCTTGGATATGTACTATATATACCTTGGATATGTACTATGTATACATTGGATGTGTACTATGTATACATTGGATGTGCACTATGCATACTATGGATGTGCACTATGTATACATTGGATGTGCACTTTGTATACATTGGATGTGTATTATGTATACCTTGGAGGTGTACTATGTATACCTTGGATATATACTATGTATACCTTGGATATGTACTATGTATACCTTGGTTGCGCACTATGTATACCTTGGATGTGCACTATGTATACATTGGATGTGCACTATGTATACATTGGATGTGCAATATGTATACCTTGGATATGTACTATGTATACTTGGATATGTACTATGTATACCTTGGATATGTACTATGTATACCTTGGATATGTACTATGTATACTTTGGAGATGTACTATGTATACCTTGGATGTGCACTATGTATACCGTGGATATGTACTATGTATTCCTTGGATATGTACTATGTATGCATTGGATGCGCATTATATATACCTTGGATGTGCACTATGTATACCTTGGATATGTACTATGTATACTTTGGTTGCGCACTATGTATACATTGGATGTGCACTATGTATACTTTGATATGTACTATGTATACCTTGGTTGCGCACTATGTATACCTTGGATATACTATTTGTACATTGAATGTGTACTATGTATAACTTCGATGTGCACTATGTATACCTTGAATATGTACTATGTATATATTGGATGTGCACTATGTATACATTGGATGTGCACTATGTATACCGTGGATATGTACTATGTATACCTTGGATATTAACTATGTATGCATTGGATATGTACTATGTATACCTTTGAATGTACTATGTATACCGTGGTTGCGCACTATATATACCTTGGATGTGATGCCGGAGTACTATGTATACTTTGGTTGCGCACTATGTATACCTTGAATGTGCACTATGTATACCTTGGATATGTACTATGTATACCTTGGTTGCGCACTATGTATACCTTGGATGTGCACTATGTATACTTTGGATATGTACTATGTATACCTTGGATGTGTACTATGTATAACTTCGATGTGCACTATGTATACATTGGATATGTACTATGTATACTTTGGATGTGCACTATGTATACATTGGATGTGCACTATGTATACATTGGATGTGCAATATGCATACCTGTGATATGTACTATGTATACTGTGGATATGTACTATGTATACCTTGGAAGTGCACTATGTATACCTTGGATATGTACTACGTATACCTTGGATGTGCACTATGTAAACCGTGGATGTGCACTATGTATGCCTTGGATGGGCACTATGTATACCTTGGATGTGCACTATGTATACCTTGGATATGTACTATGTATACCTTGGATGTGCACTATGTAAACCTTGGATGTGCACTATGTATGCCTTGGATGTACACTATGTATACCTTGGATGTGCACTATGTATACCTTGGATATGTACTATGTATACCTTGGATATGTACTATGTATACCTTGGTTGCGCACTATGTATACCTTGGATGTGCACTATTTATACCTTGGATATGTACTATGTATACTTTGGATATTTACTATGTATACCTTGGATGTGTACTATGTATAACTTCGATGTGCACTATGTATACCTTGAATATGTACTATGTATATATTGGATGTGCACTATGTATACATTGGATGTGCACTATGTATACATTGGATGTGCTATATGTATACCTTGGATATGTACTATGTATACCGTGGATATGTACTATGTATATATTGGATGTGCACTATGTATACATTGGATGTGCACTATGTATACATTGGATGTGCAATATGTATACATTGGATATGTACTATGTATACCGTGGATATGTACTATGTATACCTTGGATATGTACTATGTATACCTTGGTTGCGCACTATGTATACCTTGGATGTGCACTATGTATACCTTGGATATGTACTATGTATACTTTGGATATGTACTATGTATACCTTGGATGTGTACTATGTATAACTTCGATGTGCACTATGTATACCTTGAATATGTACTATGTATATATTGGATGTGCACTAGGTATACATTGGATGTGCACTATGTATACATTGGATGTGCAATATGTATACCTTGGATATGTACTATGTATACCTTGGATATATATCATGTATGCCTTGGATGTGCACTATGTATACCGTGGATATGTACTATGTATACCTTGGATATATACTATGTACACCTTGAATGTGCACTATGTATACCTTGGATATGTACTATGTATACCTTGGATATGTACTATGTATACCTTGTATGTACACTATGTATACCTTGGATGTGCACTATGTATACCTTGGATGTGCACTATGTGTACCTTGGATATGTACTATATATACCTTGGATATGTACTATGTATACATTGGATGTGTACTATGTATACATTGGATGTGCACTATGCATACTATGGATGTGCACTATGTATACATTGGATGTGCACTTTGTATACATTGGATGTGTATTATGTATACCTTGGAGGTGTACTATGTATACCTTGGATATATACTATGTATACCTTGGATATGTACTATGTATACCTTGGTTGCGCACTATGTATACCTTGGATGTGCAATATGTATACTTTGGTTGTGCACTATGTATTTATTGGATATGCACTATGTATACTTTGGCTGCGCACTATGTTTACTTTGGCTGTGCACTATGCTTACATTGGATATGCACTATGCATACTTTGGATGTGCACTATGTATACTTTGGATATGTACTATGTATATTATGGATGTGCACTATGTATACATTGGATGTGCACTATGTATACATTGAATGTGTATTATGTATACCTTGGATGTGCACTATGTATACCTTGGATATGCACTATGTATACTTTAGTTGCGCACTATGTATACATTGGATGTGCACTATGTATACCTTGGATATGTACTATGTATACTTTGGATATGTACTATGTATACCTTGGATGTGTACTATGTACAACTTCGATGTGCACTATGTATACCTTGAATATGTACTATGTATATATTGGATGTGCACTATGTATACATTGGATGTGCACTATGTATACATTGGATGTTCAATATGTATACCTTGGATATGTACTATGTATACCGTGGACATGTACTATGTATATCTTGGATGTGCAATATGTATACCCTGAATATGTACTATGTATACCTTGGATATGTACTATGTATACCTTGGATGTGCATTATGTATACCGTGGATATGTACTATGTATACCTTGGATATATACTATGTATGCATTGGATATGTACTATGTATACCTTTGATATGTACTATGTATACCTTGGTTGCGCACTATATATACCTTGGATGTGCACTATGTATACCTTGGATATGTACTATGTATATTTTGGTTGCGCACTATGTATACCTTGGATGTGCACTATGTATACATTGGATATGTACTATGTATACCTTGGATGTGCACTATGTATACATTGGATGTGCACTATGTATACATTGGATGTGCAATATGTATACCTTGGATATGTACTATGTATACCGTGGATATGTACTATGTATACTTTGGATGTGCACTATGTATACCTTGGGTGTGCACTATGTATACCTTGGATATGTACTATGTATACCTTGGATGTGCACTATGTAAACCGTGGATGTGCACTATGTATACCTTGGATGTGCACTATGTATACCTTGGATATGTACTATGTATACCTTGGATGTGCACTATGTAAACCTTGGATGTGCACTATGTAAACCTTGGATGTGCATTATGTATGCCTTGGATGTGCACTATGTATACCTTGGATGTGTACTATGTATACCTTGGAGATGTACTATGTATACCTTGGATGTGCACTATGTATACCGTTGATATGTACTATGTATACCTTGGATATGTACTATGTATGCATTGGATGCGCACTATATATACCTTGGATGTGCACTATGTATACCTTGGATATGTACTATGTATACTTTGGTTGCGCACTATGTATACCGTGGATGTGCACTATGTATACCTTGGATATGTACTATGTATACCTTGGATATGTACTATGTTACTTGGATATGTACTATGTAAAACCTTGGATGTGCACTATGTAAACCTTGGATGTGCACTATGTATGCCTTGGATGTGCACTATGTATACCTTGGATGTGTACTATGTATAACTTCAATATGCACTATGTATACCTTGGATATGTACTATGTATACCTTGGTTGCGCACTATGTATACCTTGGATGTGCAATATGTATACATTGGATGTGCACTATGTATACATTGGATGTGCAATATGTATACCTTGGATATGTACTATGTATACTTGGATATGTACTATGTATACCTTGGATATGTACTATGTATACCTTGGATAAGTAATATGTATACCTTTGAGATGTACTATGTATACTTTGGATGTGCACTATGTATACCGTGGATATGTACTATGTATACCTTGGATATGTACTATGTATGCCTTGGATGCGCACTATATATACCTTGGATGTGCACTATGTATACCTTGGATATGTACTATGTATACATTGGTTGCGCACTATGTATACCTTGGATGTGCACTATGTATACTTTGGATATGTACTATGTATACCTTGGTTGCGCACTATGTATACCTTGGATATACTATGTGTACATTGGATGTGTACTATGTATAACTTCGATGTGCACTATGTATACCTTGAATATGTACTATGTATATATTGGATGTGCACTATGTATACATTGGATGTTCACTATGTATACCTTGGATGTGCACTATGTATACCGTGGATATGTACTATGTATACCTTGGATATGTACTATGTATGCATTGGATATGTACTATGTATACCTTTGATATGTACTATGTATACCATGGTTGCGCACTATATATACCTTGGATGTTCACTATGTATACCTTGGATATGTACTATGTATACTTTGGTTGCGCACTATGTATACTTTGGATGTGTACTATGTATAACTTCGATGTGCACTATGTATACCTTGGATATGTACTATGTATACTTTGGATGTGCACTATGTATACATTGGATGTGCACTATGTATACATTGGATGTGCAATATGCATACCTGTGATATGTACTATGTATACCGTGGATATGTACTATGTATACCTTGGATGTGCACTATGTATACCTTGGATGTGCACTATGTATACCTTGGATATGTACTATGTATACCTTGGATGTGCACTATGTAAACCGTGGATGTGCACTATATATGCCTTGGATGGGCACTATGTATACCTTGGATGTGCACTATGTATACCTTGGATATGTACTATGTATACCTTGGATGTGCACTATGTAAACCTTGGATGTGCACTATGTAAACCTTGGATGTGCACTATGTATGCCTTGGATGTGCACTATGTATACCTTGGATATGTACTATGTATAACTTCAATGTGCACTATGTATACCTTGGATATGTACTATGTATACCGTGGATGTGCACTATGTATATATTGGATGTGCACTATGTATACATTGGATGTGCAATATGTATACCTTGGATATGTACTATGTATACTTGGATATGTACTATGTATACCTTGGATATGTACTATGTATACCTTTGATATGTACTATGTATACCTTGGAGTTGTAATATGTATACCTTGGATGTGCACTATGTATACCCTGGATATGTACTATGTATACCTTGGATATGTACTATGTATGCATTGGATGCGCACTATATATACCTTGGATGTGCACTATGTATACCTTGGATATGTACTATGTATACTTTGGTTGCGCACTATGTATACCTTGAATGTGCACTATGTATACCTTGGATATGTACTATGTATACCTTGGATGTGCACTATGTAAACCTTGGATGTGCACTATGTAAACATTGGATGTGCAGTATGTATGCCTTGGATGTGCACTATGTATACCTTGGATGTGTACTATGTGTAACTTCAATGTGCACTATGTATACCTTGGATATGTACTATGTATACCTTGGTTGCGCACTATGTATATCTTGGATGTGCACTATGTATACATTGGATGTGCACTATGTATACATTGGATGTGCAATATGTATACCTTGGATATGTACTATGTATACTTGGATATGTACTATGTATACCTTGGATATGTACTATGTATACCTTGGATATGTACTATGTATACTTTGGAGATGTACTATGTATACCTTGGATGTGCACTATGTATACCGTGGATATGTACTATGTATACCTTGGATATGTACTATGTATGCATTGGATGCGCATTATATATACCTTGGATGTGCACTATGTATACCTTGGATATGTACTATGTATACTTTGGTTGCGCACTATGTATACATTGGATGTGCACTATGTATACTTTGATATGTACTATGTATACCTTGGTTGCGCACTATGTATACCTTGGATATACTATGTGTACATTGGATGTGTACTATATATAACTTCGATGTGCACTATGTATACCTTGAATATGTACTATGTATATATTGGATGTGCACTATGTATACATTGGATGTGCACTATGTATACCGTGGATATGTACTATGTATACCTTGGATATGTACTATGTATGCATTGGATATGTACTATGTATACCTTTGATATGTACTATGTATACCGTGGTTGCGCACTATATATACCTTGGATGTGCACTATGTATACCTTGGATATGTACTATGTATACTTTGGTTGCGCACAATGTATACCTTGAATGTGCACTATGTATACCTTGGATATGTACTATGTATACCTTGGTTGCGCACTATGTATACCTTGGATGTGCACTATGTATACTTTGGATATGTACTATGTATACCTTGGATGTGTACTATGTATAACTTCGATGTGCACTATGTTTACCTTGGATATGTACTATGTATACTTTGGATGTGCACTATGTATACATTGGATGTGCACTATGTATACATTGGATGTGCAATATGCATACCTGTGATTTGTACTATGTATACCGTGGATATGTACTATGTATACCTTGGATGTGCACTATGTATACCTTGGATGTGCACTATGTATACCTTGGATATGTACTAGGTATATATTGGATGTGCACTATGTATACATTGGATGTGCACTATGTATACCTTGGATGTGCACTATGTATACCTTGGATATGTACTATGTATACTTTGGATATGTACTATGTATACCTTGGATGTGTACTATGTATAACTTCGATGTGCACTATGTATACCTTGAATATGTACTAGGTATATATTGGATGTGCACTATGTATACATTGGATGTGCACTATGTATACCTTGGATGTGCACTATGTATACCTTGGATATGTACTATGTATACTTTGGATATGTACTATGTATACCTTGGATGTGTACTATGTATAACTTCGATGTGCACTATGTATACCTTGAATATGTACTAGGTATATATTGGATGTGCACTATGTATACATTGGATGTGCACTATGTATACATTGGATGTGCAATATGTATACCTTGGATATGTACTATGTATACCGTGGATATGTACTATGTATATATTGGATGTGCACTATGTATACATTGGATGTGCACTATGTATACATTGGATGTGCAATATGTATACATTGGATATGTACTATGTATACCGTGGATATGTACTATGTATATCTTGGATGTGCAATATGTATACCTTGGATGTGCACTTTGTATACCTTGGATATGTACTATGTATACCTTGGATATATATCATGTATGCCTTGGATGTGCACTCTGTATACCGTGGATATGTACTATGTATACCTTGGATATATACTATGTACACATTGAATGTGCACTATGTATACCTTGGATATGTACTATGTATACCTTGGATATGTACTATGTATACCTTGTATGTACACTATGTATACCTTGGATGTGCACTATGTATACCTTGGATGTGCACTATGTGTACCTTGGATATGTACTATATATACCTTGGATATGTACTATGTATACATTGGATGTGTACTATGTATACATTGGATGTGCACTATGCATACTATTGATGTGCACTATGTATACATTGGATGTGCACTCTGTATACATTGGATGTGTATTATGTATACCTTGGATGTGCACTATGTATACCTTGGATATATACTATGTATACCTTGGATGTGCATTATGTATACTTTGGATGTGCACTATGTATATATTGGATATGCACTATGTATACTTTGGCTGCGCACTATGTTTTCTTTGGCTGTGCACTATGCTTACTTTGGATATGCACTATGCATAATTTGGATGTGCACTATGTATACTTTGGATATGTACTATGTATACTATGGATGTGCACTATGTATACATTGGATGTGCACTATGTTTACATTGAATGTGTATTATGTATACCTTGGATGTGCAATATGTATACCTTGGATGTGCACTGTGTATACTTTGTTTGCGCACTATGTTTACTTTGGATATGCACTATGCATACTTTGGATATGCACTATGTATACCTTGGATGTGCATTATGTATATATTGGATGTGCACTATGTATACATTGGATGTGCACTATGTATACTTTGGATGTGCACTATGTATACATTGGATGTGCACTATGTATACCTTGGATGTGTACTACGCATACCTTGGATGTGCACTATGTATATTTGGATGTGCAATATGCATACTATGGATGTGAACTATGTATACATTGGATGTGCAATATGTATACTTTGGATGTGCACTATGTATACTTGGATATGCACTATGCATACTTTGGATATGCACTATGTATACCTTGGATGTGCATTATGTATATATTGGATGTGCACTATGTATACATTGGATGTGCACTATGTATACTTTGTATTTGCAATATGTATACTTGGATGTGCAATATGTATTCTTGGATGTGCATTATGCATACTTTGGATGTGCACTATGTATATTTTGAATATGCAATATGCATACTTTGGCTGCGCACTATATTTACTTTGTCTGTGCACTATGCTTACTTTGAATATGCACTATGCATACTTTGGATGTGCACTATGTATACTTTGGATATGTAATATGTATACTATGGAGGTGCACTATGTATACATTGGATGTGTACTATGTAAACATTGGATGTGCACTGTGTATACATTGGATGTGTATTATGTATACCTTGGATGTGCACTATGTATACCTTGGATATATACTATGTATACCTTGGATGTGCACTATGTATACGTTGGATATGCACTATATATACTTGGATGTGCAATATGTATACTTGGATGTGCACTATGTATACTTTGGCTGCGCACTATGTTTACTTTGGCTGTGCACTATGCTTACTTTGAATATGCACTATGCATACTTTGGATGTGCACCATGTATACTTTGGATATGTACTATGTATACTATGGATGTGCACTATGTATACATTGGATGTGCACTATGTATACATTGAATGTGTATTATGTATGTATACCTTGGATGTGCACTATGTATACCTTGGATATGCACTATGTATACTTTGATTGCACACTATGTATACCTTGGATGTGCTCTATGTATACTATGGATGTGCACTATGTATACATTGGATGTGCACTATGTATACCTTGGATGTGCACTACGCATACCTTGGATGTGCACTATGTATACTTGGATGTGCAATATGCATACTACGGATGTGAACTATGTATACATTGGATGTGCAATATGTATACCTTGGATGTGCACTATGTATACTTGGATGTGCAATATGCATACTACGGATGTGAACTATGTATACATTTGATGTGCAATATGAATACCTTGGATGTGCACTGTGTATACTTTGGATATGTATTATGTATACCTTGGATATGTACTATGTATACCTTGTATGTACACTATGTATACCTTGGATGTGCACTATGTATACCTTGGATGTGCACTATGTGTACCTTGGATATGTACTATATATACCTTGGATATGTACTATGTATACATTGGATGTGTACTATGTATACATTGGATGTGCACTATGCATAATATGGATGTGCACTATGTATACATTGGATGTGCACTATATATACATTGGATGTTTATTATGTATACCTTGGATGTGCACTATGCCTTGGATATATACTATGTATACCTTGGATGTGCACTATGTATACGTTGGATATGCACTATGTATACTTGGATGTGCAATATGTATACTTGGCTGCGCACTATGTTTACTTTGGCTGTGCACTATGCTTACTTTGGATATGCACTATGCATACTTTGGATGTGCACTATGTATTCTTTGGATATGTACTATGTATACTATGGATGTGCACTATGTATACATTGGATGTGATCTATTTATACATTGGATGTGTATTATGTAACCTTGGATGTGCACTATGTATAGCTTGGATATGCACTATGTATACTTTGTTTGCACACTATGTATACCTTGGATGTGCTCTATGTATACTATGGATGTGCACTATGTATACATTGGATGTGCACTAAGTATACCTTGGATGTGCACTACGCATACCTTGGATGTGCACTATGTATACTTGGATGTGCAATATGCATACTACGGATGTGAACTATGTATACATTGGGTGTGCAAAATGTATACCTTGGATGTGCACTATGTATACTTGGATGTGCACTATGCATACTATGGATGTGCACTATGTATACATTGGATGTGCAATATGTATACCTTAGATGTGCACTGTGTATACTTTGGTTGCGCACTATGTTTACTTTGGATATGCACTATGCATACTTTGGATATACACTATGTATACCTTGGATGTGCATTATGTATATATTGGATGTGCACTATGTATACATTGGATGTGCACTATGTATACTTTGGATGTGCACTATGTATACATTGGATGTGCACAATGTATACCTTGGATGTGCACTACGCATACCTTGGATGTGCACTATGTATACTTGGATGTGCAATATGCATACTATGGATGTGAACTATGTATGCATTGGATGTGCAATATGTATACCTTGGATGTGCACTATGTATAATTGGATGTGCACTATGCATACTATGGATGTGCACTATGTATACATTGGATGTGTAATATGTATACCTTGGATGTGCACTGTGTATACTTTGGTTGCGCACTATGTTTACTTTGGATATGCACTATGCATACTTTGGATATGCACTATGTATACCTTGGATGTGCCATTATGTATATATTGGATGTGCACTATGTATACATTGGATGTGCACTATGTATACTTTGGATATGCACTATGTATACTTGGAGGTGCAATATGTATACTTGGATGTGCATTATGTATACTTTGGATATGCACTATGTATACTTTGGCTGCGCACTATGTTTACTTTGGCTGTGCACTATGCTTACTTTAGATATGCACTATGCATACTTTGGATGTGCACTATGTATACCTTGGATATGCACTATGTATACTTTGGTTGCGCACTATGTATACCTTGGATGTGCACTATGTAAACCTTGGATGTGAACTATGTATGCCTTGGATGGGCACTATGTATACCTTGGATGTGCACTATGTATACCTTGGATATGTACTATGTATACCTTGGATATGTACTATGTATACCTTGGTTTCGCACTATGTATACCTTGGATGTGCACTATTTATACCTTGGATATGTACTAGGTATACCATGGTTGCGCACTATGTATACCGTGGATATGCACTATGTATACTTTGGATATGTACTATGTATACCTTGGATGTGCACTATGTATACCTTGGATATGTACTATGTATACTTTGGATGTGCACTATGTATACCTTGGATGTGCACTATGTATACCTTGGATGTGCACTATGCATACTTGGATATGTACTATGCATACGTGGATATGTACTATGTATAACTTCGATGTGCACTATGTATAACTTCGATGTGCACTATGTATACCTTGGATATGTACTATGTATACATTTGATGTGCACTATGTAAATCTTGGATGAGCACTATGTAAACCTTGGATGTGCACTATGTATACATTGGATGTGCAATCTGTATACCTTGGATATGTACTATGTATACCTTGGATATGTACTATGTATACCTTGGTTGCGCACTATGTATACCTTGGATGTGCACTATGTATACCTTGGATATGTACTATGTATACATTGGTTGCGCACTATGTATACCTTGGATGTGCACTATGTATACCTTGGATGTGTACTATGTATAACTTCGATGTGCACTATGTATACCTTGGATATGTACTATGTATACTTTGGATGTGCACTATGTATACATTGGATGTGCACTATGTATACATTGGATGTGCAATATGTATACCTTGGATATGTACTATGTATACCGTGGATATGTACTATGTATACCTTGGATGTGCACTATGTATACCTTGGATGTGCACTATGTATACCTTGGATATGTACTATGTATACCTTGGATGTGCACTATGTAAACCTTGGATGTGCACTATGTATGCATTGGAGGTGTACTATGTATACCTTGGATGTGCACTATGTAAACCTTGGATGTGCACTATGTATGATTGGATGGACACTATGTATACCTTGGATGTGCACTGTGTAAACCTTGGATATGTACTATGTATACCTTGGATGTGCACTATGTAAACCTTGGATGTGCATTATGTAAACCTTGGATGTGCACTATGTAAACCTTGGATGTGCACTATGTATACCTTGGATATGTACTATGTATACCTTGGATATGTACTATGTATACCGTGATTGCGCACTATGTATACCTTGGATGTGCACTATGTATACCTTGGATATGTACTATGTTTACTTTGGATATGTACTATGTATACCTTGGATGTGTACTATGTATAACTTCGATGTGCACTATGTATACCTTGAATATGTACTATGTATATATTGGATGTGCACTATGTATACATTGGATGTGCACTATGTATACAATGGATGTGCAATATGTATACCTTGGATATGTACTATGTATACCGTGGATATAAACTATGTATATATTGGATGTGCACTATGTATACATTGGATGTGCAATATGTATACCTTTGATGTGCACTGTGTATACTTTGGTTGCGCACTATGTTTACTTTGGATATGCACTATGCATACTTTGGATATGCACTATGTATACCTTGGATGAGCATTATGTATATATTGGATGTGCACTATGTATACATTGGATGTGCACTATGTATACTTTGGATATGCACTATGTATACTTGGATGTGCAATATGTATACTTGGATGTGCATTATGTATACTTTGGATGTGCACTATGTATATTTTGCATATGCACTATGTATACTTTGGCTGCGCACTATGTTTACTTTGGCTGTGCACTACGCTTACTTTGGATATGCACTATGCATACTTTGGATATGTACTATGTATACATTGGATGTGTATTATGTATACCTTGGATGTGCACTATGTATACCTTGGATATGTACTATGTATACTTTGGATATGTACTATGTATACCTTGGATGTGTACTATGTATAACTTCGATGTGCACTATGTATACCTTGAATATGTACTATGTATATATTGGATGTGCACTATGTATACATTGGATGTGCACTATGTATACATTGGATGTGCAATATGTATACCTTGGATATGTACTATGTATACCGTGGATATGTACTATGTATACCTTGGATATATACTATGTATACCTTGGATGTGCACTATGTATACCTTGGATATGTACTATTTATACCTTGGATATATACTATGTACACCTTGAATGTGCACTATGTATACATTGGATATGTACTATGTATACCTTGGATATGTACTATGTATACCTTGGATGTGCACTATGTATACTTTGGATGTGCACTATGTATACCTTGGATGTGCACTATGTGTACCTTGGATATGTACTATATATACCTGGGATATGTACTATGTATACATTGGATGTGTACTATGTATACATTGGATGTGCACTATGTATACTATGGATGTGCATTATGTATACATTGGATGTGCACTATGTATACATTGGATGTGTATTATGTATACCTTGGATGTGCACTATGTATACCTTGGATATGCACTATGTATACTTTGGTTGCGCACTATGTATACCTTGGATGTGCTCTATGTATACTATGGATGTGCACTATGTATACATTGGATGTGCACTATGTATATATTGGATGTGCACTACGCATACCTTGGATGTGCACTATGTATACTTGGATGTGCACTATGTATACCTTGGATGTGCACTATGCATACTATGGATGTGAACTATGTATACATTGGATGTGCAATATGTATACCTTGAATGTGCACTATGTATACTTGGATGTGCAATATGTATACATTGGATGTGCACTGTGTATACTTTGGTTGCGCACTATGTTTACTTTGGATATGCACTATGCATACTTTGGATATGCACTCTGTATACCTTGGATGAGCATTATGTATATATTGGATGTGCACTATGTATACATTGGATGTGCACTATGTATACTTTGGATATGCACTATGTATACTTGGATGTGCAATATGTATACTTGGATGTGCATTATGTATACTTTGGATGTGCACTATGTATATTTTGGATATGCACTATGTATACTTTGGCTGCGCACTATGTTTACTTTGGCTGTTCACTATGCTTACTTTGGATATGCACTATGCATACTTTGGATATGTACTATGTATACTATGGATGTGCACTATGTATACATTGGATGTGCACTATGTATACATTGGATGTGTATTATGTATACCTTGGATGTGCACTATGTATACCTTGGATATGTACTATGTATACTTTGGATATGTACTATGTATACCTTGGATGTGTACTATGTATAACTTCGATGTGCACTATGTATACCTTGAATAGGTACTATGTATATATTGGATGTGCACTATGTATACATTGGATGTGCACAATGTATACATTGGATGTGCAATATGTATATCTTGGATATGTACTATGTATACCGTGGATATGTACTATGTATATATTGGATGTGCAATATGTATACATTGGATGTGCACTATGTATACATTGGATGTGCAATATGTATACCTTGGATATGTACTATGTATACCGTGGATATGTACTATTTATACCTTGGATTTATACTATGTATACCTTGGATGTGCACTATGTATACCTTGGATATGTACTATGTATACCTTGGATATATACTATGTACACCTTGAATGTGCACTATGTATACATTGGATATGTACTATGTATACCTTGGATATGTACTATGTATACCTTGGATGTGCACTATGTATACTTTGGATGTGCACTATGTATACCTTGGATGTGCACTATGTGTACCTTGGATATGTACTATATATACCTGGGATATTTACTATGTATACATTGGATGTGTACTATGTATACATTGGATGTGCACTATGTATACTATTGATGTGCATTATGTATACATTGGATGTGCACTATGTATACATTGGATGTGTATTATGTATACCTTGGATGTGCACTATGTATACCTTGGATATGCACTATGCATACTTTGGTTGCGCACTATGTATACCTTGGATGTGCTCTATGTATACTATGGATGTGCACTATGTATACATTGGATGTGCACTATGTATATATTGGATGTGCACTACGCATACCTTGGATGTGCACTATGTATACTTGGATGTGCAATATGCATACTATGGATGTGAACTATGTATACATTGGATGTGCAATATGTATACCTTGGATGTGCACTATGTATACTTGGATGTGCAATATGTATACCTTGGATGTGCACTGTGTATACTTTGGTTGCGCACTATGTTTACTTTGGATATGCACTATGCATACTTTGGATATGCACTATGTATACCTTGGATGCGCATTATGTATATATTGGATGTGCACTATGTATACATTGGATGTGCACTATGTATTCTTTGGATATGCACTATATATACTTGGATGTGCAATATGTATACTTGGATGTGCATTATGTATACTTTTGATATGCACTATGTATATTTTGGATATGCACTATGTATACTTTGGCTGCGCACTATGTTTGCTTTGGCGGTGCACTATGCTTACTTTGGATATGCACTCTGCATACTTTGGATGTGCACTATGTATACTTTGGATATGTACTCTGTATACTATGGATGTGCACTATGTATAAATTGGATGTGCACTATGTATACATTGGATGTGTATTATGTATAACTTGGATGTGCACTATGTATACCTTGGATATGCACTATGTATACTTTGGTTGCGCACTATGTATACCTTGGATGTGCTCTATGTATAATATGGATGTGCACTATGTATACATTGGATGTGCACTACGCATACCTTGGATGTGCACTATGTATACTTGGATGTGCAATATGCATACTATGGATGTGAACTATGTATACATTGGATGTGCAATATGTATACCTTGGATATGCACTATGTATACCTTGGATGTGCATTATGTATATATTGGATGTGCACTATGTATACATTGGATGTGCACTATGTATACTTTGGATATGCACTATGTATACTTGGATGTGCAATATGTATACTTGGATGTGCACTATGTATACTTTGGATGTGCACTATGTATATTTTGGATATGCACTATGTATACTTTGGCTGCGCACTATGTTTACTTTGGCTGTGCACTATGCTTACTTTGGATATGCACTATGCATACTTTGGATGTGCACTATGTATACTTTGGATATGTACTATGTATACTTTGGATATGCACTATGTATACTTTGGCTGTGCACTATGTTTACTTTGGCTGCGCACTATGTATACTTTTGATGTGCACTATGTATACTTTGGCTGCGCACTATGTTTACTTTGGCTGTGCACTATGCTTACTTTGGATATGCACTATGCATACTTTGGATGTGCACAATGTATACTTTGGATATGTACTATGTATACTTTGGATATGCACTATGTATACTTTGGCTGTGCACTATGTTTACTTTGGCTGCGCACTATGTATACTTTGGATGTGCACTATGTATACTTTGGCTGCGCACTATGTTTACTTCGGCTGGGTACTATGCTTACTTTGGATATGCACTATGCATACTTTGGATGTGCACTATGTATACTTTGGATATGTACTATGTATACTATGGATATGCACTATGTATACTTTGGCTGTGCACTATGTTTACTTTGGCTGCGCACTATGTATACTTTGGATGTGCACTATGTATACTTCGGCTGGGTACTATGCTTACTTTGGATATGCACTATGCATACTTTGGATGTGCACTATGTATACTTTGGATATGTACTATGTATACTATGGATGTGCACTATGTATACTTTGGATGTGCACTATGTATGCTTTGGATATGCACTATGTATACTATGGATGTGCACTATGTATATTTTGGATATGCACTATGTATACTTTGGCTGCGCACTATGTTTACGTTGGCTGTGCACTATGCTTACTTTGAATATGCACTATGTATACTTTGGATATGTACTATGTATACTATGGATATGCACTATGTATACTTTGGTTGTGCACTATGTTTACTTTGGCTGCGCACTATGTATACTTTGGATGTGCACTATGTATACTTTGGATATGCACTATGTATACTTTGGCTGCGCACTATGCTTACCGTGGAAATGCACTATGTATACTTTGGATGTGTACTATGTATACTTTGGATATGCACTATGTATTCTTTGGATATGCACTATGTATACCTTGGATATGTACTATGTATACTATGAATGTGCACTATGTATACTCTGGATGTGCACTATGTATACTCTGGATGTGCACTATGTATACATTGGTATGCATTATGTATACTATGGATATGTACTATGTATACTCTGGATGTGCACTATATATACTTGGGTATGCACTATGTATACTATGGATGAGCACTATGTATACTCTGGATGTGCACTATATACACTTATGTATGCACTTTGTATATTATGGATGTGTACTATGTATACTCTGGATGTGCACTATATATACTAGGATATGCACTATGTATACTATGGATATACACTATGTATACTCTGGATGTGCACTATATATACTTGGGTATGCACTATGTATATGTACTATGTATACTCTGGATGTGCACTATATATACTTGGGTATGCACTATGTATACTATGGATATGTACTATGTATACTCTGGATGTGCACTATATATACTTGGGTATGCACGATGTATACTATGGATATGCACTATGTATACTCTGGATGTGCACTATATATACTTGTGTATGCACTATGTATAATATTGATATGTACTATGTATACTCTGGATGTGCACTATATATATTTGGGTATGCACTATGTATACTTTGGATGTGTACTATGTATATACTGGATTTGCACTATATATACTTGGGTATGTACTATGTATACTTTGGATGTGCACTATATATACTTGGGTATGTACTATGTATACTTTGGATGTGCACTATATATACTTGGGTATGTACTATGCATAATTTGGATATGCACTATATATATTTAGGTATGTACTATGTATACTTTGGATGTGTACTATGTATACTTGGGTATGCACTATGTATACGTTGGATGTGTACTATCTATACTTTAGATGTACACTATATATACTTTGGTATGTACTATGTATAATTTGGATATGCACTATATATACTTGGGTATGTTCTATGTATACTCTGGATGTGCACTAATATACTTGTGTATGTACTATGTATAATTTGGATATGCACTATATATACTTGGGTATGTACTATGTATACTTTGGATGTGTACTATATATACTTGGATATGTACTATGTATAATTTGGATATGTACTATATATACTTGGATATGTACTATGTATAATTTGGATATGCACTATATATACTTGGGTATGTACTATGTATACTTTGAATGTGTACTATATATACTTGGATATGTACTATGTATACCTTGGATATGTACTATGTATACTTTGGATATGCACTATATATATACTTGGGTATGTACTATGTGTAATTTGGATATGCACTATATATACTTGGGTATGCACTATATATACTTGGGTATGTACTATGTATAATTTGGATATGCACTATGTATACTCTGGGTGTGCACTATGTATACCTTGGATATGTACTATGTATAATTTGGATGTGTACTATGTATACTTTGGATGTGCACTATGTATACTTGTGTATGTACTATGTATAATTTGGATATGCACTATATATACTTGGGTATGTACTATGTATAATTTGGATGTGTACTATGTATACTCTGGGTGTGCACTATATATACTTGGGTATGTACTATGTATACTCTGGGTGTGCACTATATATACTTGGGTATGTACTATGTATAATTTGGATATGCACTATGTATACTCTGGGTGTGCACTATGTATACCTTGGATATGTATTATGTATAATTTGGATGTGTACTATGTATACTTTGGATGTGCACTATGTATACATTGGGTATGTACTATGTATACTTTGGATATGCACTATATATACTTGGGTATGTACTATGTATAATTTGGATATGCACTATATATACTTGGGTATGTACTATGTATAATTTGGATGTGTACTATGTATACTCTGGGTGTGCACTATATATACTTGGGTATGTACTATGTATACTCTGGGTGTGCACTATATATACTTGGGTATGTACTATGTATATGTACTATGTATACTCTGGGTGTGCACTATATATACTTGGGTATGCACTATATATACTTGGGTATGCACTATATATACTTGGGTATGCACTATATATACTTGGGTATGTACTATGTATAATTTGGATATGCTTGATTTACAATATGAAACGAATAGTCTCGATGTAAATGCTTTCCAAGGTATCATTTGCATTTCCAAAACAACTTGCTGTGGGGTTGTGAAACGCTATGTCAAAATGTACATAATGCTTTCGGTACATGTTCATTTGTAATTTCAATACAATACAATACAACACAACACAACAACAACGACGACGACGACGACGACGACGACGACGACGACGACGACGACAACGACAACGACGACAACGACGACGACGACGACGACGACGACGACGCCAACAACAACAATACCTTTATTGCATTAAACATTCATACAATGTCTATAGCAAGTACATGTATACATGTAGGTAACGGTATGGATTTACAAAAGAGCAAGATGTTAATAAAGTCTCTGCTTATACTAATTTTAGTTTCTATATACATTTGCGAAATATATGTATTTTGCTAAATTTCTATCAATAGTACTTGATTGTTCTGACATCAAATTAGTGAATTATTTGGACATGTATAGTAATAACATTTGAAATAGTTCTGTCTAAGATCTCTAAATTTCGGACATATCAGAAGGAAATGATATTCACTTTCTATCATGCCCCCGTATTGCAATATATACATACGCTTTGATTTCTGGGTATGTTTTGATATTGTCCAAGCTCGATAGCTAAATCATGGGATGAAGTTGGAAATTTTGTCAACGCCATTCTTAATCTGTCCTCTTTGATAAAGTCTAAATGTTTTTCAAAACTGAACGAGTGTTTAAACAAACAGTATGTTTGATTCAACTCTATATACTTTGTGTTTTACGTTTATTTATCGTCGCTACCGGTTGCCCATATGAGCGACGCCTCCTGAAGAGATTAGTTATTTTAGATTTTGGAGGATAGTGCAATGATACAGACAGAGACCCATTCCAGAGTCTCCCCTGGTTCCTTTACATGCACGGTGTAAAGCACCGACACGAGACCTCGGTTTAACGTCCCATCTGAAAGACTTAATTTTATTAGGGTCAGACGAGAGATCGAACCTGCGATCCCTGGATTACCAGTCCAGCGTGCTACCACTGGAAATAAACCCGTCTGCACCTTGAACGCCTTGTCCATTCATTAGTTTTGAATGTTATAGTATATGTAAAATAGATGCATACATTACTGATGTCAGTCATCCATCTACCTACCAAGTACATACCTAGTTATACCCATATATAAATTACAATATACCTACAGTATGAAAGTAGAAAAGGAGAATTGCTATTAATGCAGAATGTGTGAATAAACCTGTAACCAGAGAAATAACAGTTGTCATTCTACACAGATAAACACACTAAAACTTCTCACATAAAACGAGTTTCGGAAACAACGCATTAAATCAGATATCAAGTTAAACATCTGAAACTTGTTACTGAGTTGGATAAGGCAAACTAACTAGGCTCCCATTATATTTGTAAAGGTATTACACGCGGTATACAAAGGACCGGAAAAGCTCGAACAAAAACCCAAAGAATAGTTATTATATCATTATAGCATTCATTATTATGTCGGTATTGAGAATCGTATGACATTTATGATGATGCATGTGCATAGAGGTACAGCCTAGCAATTAAATTCACTAATGTCATAATAGAATGCGACACAGATAACTAATATGTTGATGGGTCATACTGTTCTTGGTTGATAGGAGCCATATTAAAATATATTACAGTTGGAAATGATAACATACATAAGAGATTGAGTAGACTGGAACACAATTGCGGCTGCAGTACTAGCCGGTGCTATTAAATGGCTCATTTTATCAACAAAGCGTCAATGTTTGAGATTTAGCATTGTTACTTTATCTTCTAGAATTACAAGTTCGTCTGGACCTATATTTTAACATTACCAGCATATAGACTACATTTCTACACCGTGTCGAATAAACTCACTCCTTACATAAAGTATGTTTAGTACTGAGTAGCCTATACATTATCCCCAGTAATGTCGGTGAATACTAATGAACATTTTGTGCTTACTATTGACATTTTCCGTCGGATTTTCGCAACTGTTCATAGCAAACACAAGTTGAAATGACATTTTACGGGTAAATGTACATTAATTTAATCAAAACTTGTTTCTTTTTGATTACACTGTTGTCGTTTATGCAAGTGAATTTCAATGACTTTGTTATCTATCGGCTACATGTGTAAGGTGCCCCGTTACTCATGTGACGTCACATGATTGCCTTGTATGACATATGTTGCTACTGGTATAAATTCATGAGGCGAAATTTACATCGTCACCGGTCATTGGTATCACCGTGTAAATAAAAGATGGAGGCCAGTGCTGTTGCTTTCACTTGATTATTGATTCAGATATGATTTATTTCTTACTAACTGATATTGCATACAATACAATAAATATCATTATGCTTAATTGAGAGTGAACATTATTTGCACAGCCTATTTTTGAAACACAAATACACGTACAGGTTATTGGTTATGTCACAGGTTACAGGTATACCCAGAATAATCTCTGAAATTCTATATATTATATATAGATTAGAAATTCACGCTTCATTGTAATCACAAGCATGCAATTTTTGAAGTATATGTCCTATGATTATTTAAGATGCTGAAAGGACTACACAGCATAAATCTGGAGCACAAATGACTGTCATGTGATCATAATATACACGTATATAATTATTGATATTTAGCACTCAACACACAATGGTGGTGGTGTAGCATACTGTGAAAATTACCCATGTTCTTCGATGGAAATACTACATGTACATGTCCAACTCAACTTTACCCATGCTCTAATACTGATAGATTACATACCTAAATCACCTTTATCAAGGTCCCAATGCTGATAGACTACATATCTAACCAACGTTATCCAGGTTCCAATGCTGATAGACTACATATCTAAATCAACTTTATCCAGGTTCCAATGCTGAGAAGACTACATACCTAAATCAACGTTATCCAGGTTCCAATACTGATAGACTACATACCTAAGTCAACATTATCCAGGTTCCAATGCTGATAGACTATATACCTAAATCAACGTTATCCAGGTTCCAATACTGATAGATTACATAACTAAACCAACGTTATCCAGGTTCCAATGCTGATAGACTACATAACTAATCCAACGCTATCCAGGTTCCAATGCTGATAGACTACATACCTAATCCAACGCTATCCAGGGTCCAATGCTGATAGACTACATACCTAAATCAACGTTATCCAGGTTGAAATGCTGATAGACTACATATCTAAACCAACGTTATCCAGGTTCCAATGCTGATAGACTACATACCTAATCCAACGCTATCCAGGTTCCAATGCTGATAGACTACATACCTAAATCAACGTTATCCAGGTTCCAATGCTGATAGACTACATATCTAAATCAAATCAAATGTATCCAGGTTCCAATGCTGATAGACTACATACCTAAATCAACGTTATCCAGGTTCCAATGCTGATAGACTACATATCTAAATCAAATCAAATGTATCCAGGTTCCAATGCTAATAGACTACATACCTAAATCAACATTATCCAGGTTCCAATGCTGATAGACTACATACCTAAATCAAATCAACTTTATCCAGATTCCAATACTGATAGACTACATACCTAAACCAACTTTATCCAGATTCCAATACTGATAGACTACATATCTAAACCAACTTTATCCAGGTTCCAATTCTGATAGACTACATACCTAAACAAACTGTATCCAGGTTGCAATTCTGATAGACTACATATCTAAACCAACATTATCCAGTTTCCAATTCTGATAGACTACATACCTAAACCAACTTTATCCAGGTTGCAATTCTGATAGACTACATATCTAAACCAACTTTATCCAGGTTCCAATTCTGATAGACTTCATACCCATATCAACAGTATCCAGAATACATACCCATATCAATATTATCCAGACTTCATACCCATATCAACATTATCCAGACTTCATACCCATATCAACAGTATCCAGACTACATACCCATATCAACAGTTTCCAGACTATATAACCAAATCAACAGTTTCCAGACTATATAACCATATCAACAGTTTCCAGACTACATACCCATATCAACAGTATCCAGACTACATACCCATATCAACAGTATCCAGACTACATACCCATATCAACAGTATCCAGACTACATACCCATATCAACAGTATCCAGACTACATACTCATATCAACAGTTTCCAGACTACATACCCATATCAACAGTTTCCAGACTATATAACCAAATCAACAGTTTCCAGACTATATAACCCTTATCAACAGTATCCATACTACACACCCATATCTACATTATCCAGAATACAAACTAATATCTACAGTATCAATACAACACACCCATATCAACATTATCCATACTACACACCCATATCAATAGTATCCAGAATACATACCCATATCAACAGTATCCATACTACACACCCATATCCACAGTATCCATACTACACACCCATATCAACAGTATCCAGACTACATACCTATATCAACAAGATCCAGAATACATACCCATATCAACAGTATCCAGAATACATACTCATATCAACAGTATCCAGACTACATACCCATATCAACAGTATCCATACTACATACCCCTATCATCAGTATTCATACTACATACCCATATCAACACTATCCAGACTACATACCCATATCAACAGTATCCAGACTATATACCCAAATGAACAGTATCCAGACTACATACCCATATCAACAAGATCCAGACTACATACCCAAATGAACAGTATCCAGACTATATAACCATATCAACAAGATCCAGAATACACACCCATATCAACAATATCCAGACTACATACCCATATCAACAATATCTATACTACGTACCCAAATCAACAGTATCCAGAATACATACCCATATCAACAGTATCCATACTACATACCCATATCAACAGTATCCATACTACATACCCATATCAACAGTATCCAGACTACATACCCATATCAACAGTATCCAGACTACATACCCATATCAACAGTATCCATACTACATACCCATATCAACAGTATCCATACTACATACCCATATCAACATTATCCAGACTACATACCCATATCAACAGTATCCATACTACATACCCATATCAACATTATCCAGACTACATACCCATATCAACAGTATCCATACTACATACCCATATCAACATTATCCAGACTACATACCCATATCAACAGTATCCAGACTACATACCCATATCAACAGTATTCAGACTATATTCCCAAATGAACAGTATCCAGACTACATACCCATATCAACAGTATCCAGAATACATACCCATATCAACAGTATCCAGAATACATACCCATATCAACAGTATCCAGAATACATACCCATATCAACAGTATCCAGACTACATACCCATATCAACAGTATCCAGAATACATACCCATATCAACAGTATCCAGAATACATACCCATATCAACAGTATCCAGAATACATACCCATATCAACAGTATCCAGAATACATACCCATATCAACAGTATCCAGAATACATACCCATATCAACAGTATCCAGACTACATACACATATCAACAGTATCCAGAATACATACCCATTATTTTCAACGGTATCCAGACTACATACCCATATCAACAGCATACCCATATCAACAGTATCCAGACTACATAACCATATCAACAGTATCCAGACTACATACCCATATCAAAAAGATCCAGACTACATACCCATATCAAAAAGATTATGACTACATACCCATATCAACAATATCCAGACTACATACCCATATCAACAGTATCCAGACTACATACCCATATCAACATTATCCAGACTTCATACCCATATCAACATTATCCAGACTACACACCCATATCCACAGTATCCATACTACATACCCATATCAACAGTATCCAGAATACATACCCATATCAACAGTATCCAGACTACATACCCATATCAACATTATTCATACTACATACCCATATCAACAAGATCATGACTACATACCCATATCAACAGTATCCAGACTACATACCCATATCAACATTATCCAGACTACATACCCATATCAACAGTATCCAGACTACATACGCATATCAACATTATCCAGACTACATTACCATATCAACAGTTTCCAGACTGCATACCCATATCCACAGTATCCATACTACATACCGATATCAACATTATCCAGACTACATACCCATATCAACAGTATTCATACTACATACCCATATCAACAGTATCCAGACTACATACCCATATCAACAGTATCCAGACTACATACCCATATTAACGGTATCCAGAATACATACCCATATCAACAGTATCCTGAATACATACCCATATCAACAGTATCCAGACTACATACCCATATCAACAGTATCCAGAATACATACAGATATCAACAGTATCCATAATACATACCCATATCAACAGTATCCAGAATACATACCCATATCAACAGTATCCAGAATACATACCCATATCAACAGTATCCAGACTACATATACATATCAACAGTATCCAGACTACATACCCATATCAACAGTATCCAGACTACATACCCATATCAACAGTATCCAGACTACATACCCATATCATCAAGATCCAGACTACATACCCATATCAACAGTATCCAGACTACATACCCATATCGACAAGATCATGACTACTTACCCATATCATCAGTATCCAGACTACATACCCATATCAACATTATCCAGACTACATACCCATATCATCAGTATCCAGATTACATACCCATATCAACATTATCCATACTACATACCCATATCAACAGTTTCCAGACTACAAACCCATATCAACAGTTTCCAGACTACATACCCATATCAACAGTATCCAGACTACATACCCATATCAACAGTATCCAGACTACATACCCATATCAACAGTATCCAGACTACATACCCATATCAACAAGATCATGACTACATACGCATATCAACATTATCCAGATAACATTACCATATCAACAGTTTCCAGACTACATTACCATATCAACATTATCCATACTACATACCCATATCAACATTACCCAGACTACATACCCATATCAACAGTATCCATACTACATACCCATATCAACAGTATCCAGACTACACACCAACATCAACAGTATCCAGACTACACACCCATATCCACAGTATCCATACTACATACCCATATCAACAGTATCCAGAATACATTCCCATATCAACAGTATCCAGAATACATACCCATATCAACAGTATCCATACGACATACCCATATCAACAGTATCCAGACTACATACCCATATCAACAAGATCCAGACTACATACCCATATCAACATTATCCATACTACATACCCATATCAACAGTATCCAGAATACATACCCATATCAACAGTATCCAGAATACATACCCATATCAACAGTATCCAGACTACATACCCATATTAACGGTATCCAGAATACATACCCATATCAACAGTATCCATACTACATACCCATATCAACAGTATCCAGAATACATACAGATATCAACAGTATCCATAATACATACCCATATCAACAGTATCCAGAATACATACCCATATCAACAGTATCCAAAATACATACACATATCAACAATATCCTGACTACATACCCATATCGACAAGATCATGACTACATACCCATATCAACAGTATCCAGACTACATACCCATATCAACAAGACCATGACTACATACCCATATCAACAGTATCCATACTACATACCCATATCAACAGTATCCAGACTACATACCCATATCAACAAGATCCAGACTACATACCCATATCAACATTATCCATACTACATACCCATATCAACAGTTTCCAGACTACATACCCATATCAACATTATCCAGACTACATACTCATATCAACAGTTTCCAGACTACATACCCATATCAACAGTTTCCATACTACATACACATATCAACATTATCCAGACTACATACCCATATCAACAGTTTCCATACTACATACACATATCAACATTATCCAGACTACATACTCATATCAACAGTTTCCAGACTACATACTCATATCAACAGTATCCAGACTACATACACATATCAACAAGATCATGACTACATACCCATATCAATAGTATCCATACGACATACCCATATCAACAGTATCCAGACTACATACCCATATCAACAGTTTCCAGAATACATACCCATATCAACAGTATCCAGAGTACATACCCATATCAACAGTATCCAGACTACATACCCATATCAACAGTATCCATAATACATACCCATATCAACAGTATCCAGACTACATACGCATATCAACAGTTTCCAGACTACATACCCATATCAACTTTATCCAGACTACATACCCATATCAACAGTATCCAGACTACACACCAACATCAACAGTATCCAGACTACACACCCATATCCACAGTATCCATACTACCTACCCATATCAACAGTATCCAGAATACATACCCATATCAACAGTATCCAGACTACATACCCATATCAACAGTATCAAGACTACATACCCATATCAACAGTATCCAGACTACATACCTATATCAACATTATCCAGACTTCATACCCATATCAACAGTATCCAGACTATACACCCATATCAACAGTATCCATACTACATACCCATATCATCATTATCCAGACTACACACCCATATCAACATTATTCATACTACATACCCATATCATCAGTATTCATACTAAATACCCATATCAACAGTATCCAGACTACATACCCATATCAACAGTATCCAGACTATATACCCATATCAACAGTATCCAGACTACATACCCATATCAACAGTATCCATACTACTTACCCATATCAACAGTATCCATACTACATACCCATATCAACAGTATCCATACTACATACAAATATCAACAGTATCCAGACTACATACCCATATCAACAAGATCCAGACTACATACCCATATCAACATTATCCAGACTACATACCCATATCAACAGTTTCCAGACTACATACCCATATCAACAAGATCATGACTACATACCCATATCAACAGTATCCAGACTACATACCCATATCAACAGTATCCAGACTACATACCCATATCAACAGTAAAGAGAATACATACCCATATCATCAGTATCCAGAATACATACCCATATCAACAGTATCCAGACTACATACCCATATCAACAGTATCCATACTACATACCCATATCAACATTATCCATACTACATACCCATATCAACAGTATCCAGACTACATACCCATATCAACAGTATCCATACTATATACCCATATCAACATTATCCATATTACATACCCATATCAATATTATTCATACTACATACCCATATCAACAAGATCCAGACTACATACCCATATCAACAGTATCCAGACTATATACCCATATCAACAGTATCCATACTACATACCCATATCAACAGTATCCAGACTACATACCCATATCAACAGTATTCATACTACATACCCATATCAACAGTATCCATACTACATACCCATATCAACATTATTCATACTACATACCCATATCAACATTATCCAGACTACATACCCATATCAACAGTTTCCAGACTACATACCCATATCAACAAGATCATGACTACATACCCATATCAACATTTTCCAGACTACATTACCATATCAACAGTTTCCAGACTACATACCCATATCAACAGTATCCAGACTACATACCCATATCAACAGTATCGAGAATACATACCCATATCATCAGTATCCAGAATACATACCCATATCAACAGTATCCAGACTACATACCCATATCAACAGTATCCAGACTACATAACCATATCAACAAGATCCAGACTACATACCCATATCAACAGTATCCAGACTACATACCCATATCAACATTATCCATACTACATACCCATATCAACATTATCCAGACTACATACCCATATCAACATTATCCAGACTACATACCCATATCAACAGTATCCAGAATACATACAAATATCAATAGTATCCATAATACATACCCATATCAACAGTATCCAGTATACATACCCATATCAACAGTATCCAGAATACATACCCATATCAACAGTATCCAGACTACATATAAATATCAACAGTATCCAGAATACATAACCATATCAACAGTATCCAGACTACATACCCATATCAACAATATCCAGAATACATACCCATATCAACAGTATCCAGAATACATACCCATATCAACAGTATCCAGACTACATTACCATATCAACAGTTTCCAGACTACATACCCATATCAACATTATCCAGACTACATACCCATATCAACAGTATCCATACTACATACCCATATCAACAGTATCCAGACTACACACCAACATCAACAGTATCCAGACTACACACCCATATCCACAGTATCCATACTACATATCTATATCAACAGTATCCAGAATACATACCCATATCAACAGTATCCAGAATACATACCCATATCAACAGTATCCAGAATACATACCCATATCAACAGTATCCAAACTACATACCCATATCAACATTATCCATACTACATACCCATATCAACAGTATCCAAACTACATACCCATATCAACAGTATCCATACTACATACCCATATCAACATTATCCATACTACATACCCATATCAACAGTATCAAGACTACATACCCATATCAACAGTATCCAGACTACATACCCATATCAACAGTATCCAGACTACATACCCATATCAACAGTATCCAGAATACATACCCATATCAACATTATCCACATACCCATATCAACAGTATCCAGAATACATACCCATATCAACAGTATCCAGAATACATACCCATATCAACAGTATCCAGAATACATACCCATATCAACAGTATCCAGACTACATATACATATCAACAGTATCCAGACTACATAACCATATCAACAGTATCCAGACTACATACCCATATCAACAGTATCCAGAGTACATACCCATATCAACAGTATCCAGACTACATACCCATATCAACAGTATCCAGACTACATACCCATATCAACAAGATCCAGACTACATACCCATATCAACAGTATCCAGACTACATACCCATATCGACAAGATCATGACTACTTACCCATATCAACAGTATCCAGACTACATACCCATATCAACACGATCATGACTACATACCCATATCAACAGTATCCAGACTACATACCCATATCAACAAGATCATGACTACATACCCATATCAACAGTATCCATACTACATAACCATATCAACAGTATCCAGACTACATACCCATATCAACAGTATCCAGACTACATACCCATATCAACAAGATCCAGACTACATACCCATATCAACAGTTTCCAGACTACATACCCATATCAACAAGATCATGACTACATACGCATATCAACAGTATCCAGACTACATACCCATATCAACAGTATCGAGAATACATACCCATATCATCAGTATCCAGAATACATACCCATATCAACAGTATCCAGACTACATACCCATATCAACAGTATCCAGACTACATACCCATATCAACAGTATCCAGACTACATACCCATATCAACAGTATCCAGAATACATACCCATATCATCAGTATCCAGACTACATACCCATATCAACATTATCCAGACTTCATACCCATATCAACAGTATCCAGACTACATACCCATATCAACAGTATCCAGAATACATACCCATATCATCAGTATCCAGAATACATACCCATATCAACAGTATCCAGACTACATACCCATATCAACATTATCCAGACTACATACCCATATCAACAGTATCCAGACTACATACCCATATCAACAGTATCCAGACTACATACCCATATCAACATTATCCAGACTTCATACCCATATCAACAGTATCCAGACTACATACCCATATCAACAGTATCCAGAATACATACCCATATCAACAGTATCCATACTACATACCCATATCAACAGTTTTCAGACTACATACCCATATCAACATTATCCAGACTTCATACCCATATCAACAGTATCCAGACTACATACCCATATCAACAGTATCCAGACTACATACCCATATCAACAGTATCCAGATTACACACCCATATCCACAGTATCCAGACTACATACCCATATCAACATTATCCAGACTTCATACCCATATCAACAGTATCCAGAATACATACCCATATCAACAGTATTCAGACTTCATACCCATATCAACAGTATCCAGACTATATACCCATATTAACAGTATCCTGACTACATACCCATATCAACATTATCCAGACTACATACCCATATCAACAGTATCCATACTACATACCCATATCAACAGTATCCAGAATACATACCCATATCATCAGTATTCATACTACATACCCATATCAACAAGATCCTGACTACATACCCATATCAACAGTATCCATACTACATACCCATATCAACACGATCCATACTACATACCCATATCAACAGTATCCAGACTATATACCCATATTAACAGTATCCAGGCTACATACCCATATCAATATTATCCAGACTACATACCCATATCAACAGTTTCCAGACTACATACCCATATCAACAGTATCCAGACTACATACCCATATCAACATTATCCATACTACATACCCATATCAACATTATCCAGACTACATACCCATATCAACAAGATCATGACTACATACCCATATCAACATTATCCAGACTACATTACCATATCAACAGTTTCCAGACTACATACCCATATCAACAGTATCCAGACTACATACCCATATCAACAGTATCGAGAATACATACCCATATCATCAGTATCCAGAATACATACACATATCAACAGTATCCAGACTACATACCCATATCAACAGTATCCAGACTACATACCCATATCAACATTATCCAGACTTCATACCCATATCAACATTATCCAGACTACATACCCATATCAACAGTATCCATACTACATACCCATATCAACAGTATCCATACTACATACCCATATCAACAGTATCCAGAATACATACTCAAATCAACACTATCCAGACTACATACCCATATCAACATTATCCAGACTTCATACCCATATCAACAGTATCCAGACTATATAACCATATCATCAGTATCCAGACTACATACTCATATCATCAGTATTCATACTACATACCCATATCAACAGTATCCAGACTACATACCCATATCAACAGTATCCAGACTACATACCCATATCAACATTATCCATATTACATACCCATATCAACATTATCCAGACTACATACCCATATCAACATTATCCAGACTACATACCCAATTCAACATTATCCAGACTACATACCCATATCAACAAAATCATGACTACATACGCATATCAACATTATCCAGACTACATTACCATATCAACAGTATCCATACTTCATACCCATATCAACAGTATCCAGACTACATACCCATATCAACAGTATCCAGACTACATACCAATATCAACATTATCCATACTACATACCCATATCAACAGTATCCAGACTACATACCCATATCAATAGTATCCAGACTACATACCCATATCAACAAGATCATGACTACATACCCATATCAACAGTATCCAGACTACATACCCATATCAACAGTATCCAGACTACATACCCATATCAACAGTATCCAGACTACATACCCATATCAACAGATCCAGACTACATACCCATATCAACAATATCCAGACTACATACCCATATCAACAGTATCCAGACTACATACCCATATCAACAGTATCCATACTACATACCCATATCAACAGTATCCAGACTACATACCCATATCAACAGTATCCAGACTACATACCCATATCAACAATATCCAGACTACATACCCATATCAACAGTATCCAGACTACATACCCATATCAACAGTATCCAGACTACATACCCATATCAACCGTATCGAGACTACATACCCATATCAACAGTATCCAGACTACATACCCATATCAACATATCCAGACTTCATACCCATATCAACGGTATCCAGACTACATACCCATATCAACAGTATCCAGATTACACACCCATATCCACAGTATCCAGACTACATACCCATATCAACATTATCCAGACTTCATACCCATATCAACAGTATCCAGACTATATACCCATATTAACAGTATCCAGGCTACATACCCATATCAATATTATCCAGACTACATACCCATATCAACAGTTTCCAGACTACATACCCATATCAACAGTATCCAGACTACATACCCATATCAACATTATCCATACTACATACCCATATCAACATTATCCAGACTACATACCCATATCAACAAGATCATGACTACATACCCATATCAACATTATCCAGACTACATTACCATATCAACAGTTTCCAGACTACATACCCATATCAACAGTATCCAGACTACATACCCATATCAACAGTATCGAGAATACATACCCATATCATCAGTATCCAGAATACATACACATATCAACAGTATCCAGACTACATACCCATATCAACAGTATCCAGACTACATACCCATATCAACATTATCCAGACTTCATACCCATATCAACATTATCCAGACTACATACCCATATCAACAGTATCCATACTACATACCCATATCAACAGTATCCATACTACATACCCATATCAACAGTATCCAGAATACATACTCAAATCAACACTATCCAGACTACATACCCATATCAACATTATCCAGACTTCATACCCATATCAACAGTATCCAGACTATATAACCATATCAACAGTATCCAGACTACATACTCATATCATCAGTATTCATACTACATACCCATATCAACAGTATCCAGACTACATACCCATATCAACAGTATCCAGACTACATACCCATATCAACATTATCCATATTACATACCCATATCAACATTATCCAGACTACATACCCATATCAACATTATCCAGACTACATACCCAATTCAACATTATCCAGACTACATACCCATATCAACAAAATCATGACTACATACGCATATCAACATTATCCAGACTACATTACCATATCAACAGTATCCATACTTCATACCCATATCAACAGTATCCAGACTACATACCCATATCAACAGTATCCAGACTACATACCAACATCAACAGTATCCAGACTACACACCCATATCCACAGTATCCAGACTACATACCCATATCAATACGATCCAGACTACATACACATATCAACAAGATCATGACTACATACCCATATCAACAGTATCCAGACTACATACCCATATCAACATTATCCATACTACATACCCATATCAACAGTTTCCAGACTACATACCCATATCAACAGTTTCCAGACTACATACCCATATCAACAAGATCATGACTACATACCCATATCATCATTATCCAGACTACATTACCATATCAACAGTTTCCAGACTACATACCCATATCAACAGTATCCAGACTACATACCCATATCATCAGTATCCAGAATACATACCCATATCAACAGTATCCAGACTACACGCCAACATCAACAGTATCCAGACTACACACCCATATCCACAGTACCCATACTACATACCCATATCAACCGTATCGAGACTACATACCCATATCAACAGTATCCAGACTACATACCCATATCAACATTATCCAGACTTCATACCCATATCAACGGTATCCAGACTACATACCCATATCAACAGTATCCAGATTACACACCAATATCCACAGTATCCAGACTACATACCCATATCAACATTATCCAGACTTCATACCCATATCAACAGTATCCAGAATACATACCCATATCAACAGTATCCAGACTTCATACCCATATCAACAGTATCCAGACTATATACCCATATTAACAGTATCCTGACTACATACCCATATCAACATTATCCAGACTACATACCCATATCAACAGTATCCATACTACATACCCATATCAACAGTATCCAGAATACATACCCATATCATCAGTATTCATACTACATACCCATATCAACAAGATTCTGACTACATACCCATATCAACAGTATCCATACTACATACCCATATCAACACGATCCATACTACATACCCATATCAACAGTATCCAGACTATATACCCATATTGACAGTATCCAGACTACATACCCATATCAATATTATCCAGACTACATACCCATATCAACAGTTTCCAGACTACATACCCATATCAACAGTATCCAGACTACATACCCATATCAACATTATCCATACTACATACCCATATCAACATTATCCAGACTACATACCCATATCAACAGTTTCCAGACTACATACCCATATCAACAAGATCATTACTACATACCCATATCAACAGTATCCAGAATACATACTCATATCAACAGTATCCAGACTACGCGCCAACATCAACAGTATCCAGACTACACACCCATATCCACAGTATCCATACTACATACCCATATCAACAGTATCGAGAATACATACCCATATCAACAGTATCCAGAATACATACCCATATCAACAGTATCCATACTACATACCCATATCAACATTATCCAGACTTCATACCCATATCAACAGTATCCAGACTACATACCCATATCAACAGTATCCAGACTACATACCCATATCAACATTATCCAGACTTCATACCCATATCAACAGTATCCAGACTACATACCCATATCAACAGTATCCAGACTACATACCCATATCAACATTATCCAGACTTCATACCCATATCAACAGTATCCAGACTACATACCCATATCAACAGTATCCAGACTACATACCCATATCAACATTATCCAGACTTCATACCCATATCAACAGTATCCAGACTACATACCCATATCAACAGTATCCAGACTACATACCCATATCAACATTATCCAGACTTCATACCCATATCAACAGTATCCAGACTACATACCCATATCAACAGTATCCAGACTACATACCCATATCAACATATCCAGACTCATACCCATATCAACAGTATCCAGACTACATACCCATATCAACAGTATTCATACTACATACCCATATCAACAGTATCCATACTACATACCCATATCAACAAGATCCTGACTACATACCCATATCAACATTATCCACATACCCATATCAACAGTATCAAGACTACATACCCATATCAACAGTATCCAGACTTCATACCCATATGAACAGTATTCAGACTACATACCCATATCAACAAGATCATGACTACATACCCATATCAACATTATTCAGACTTCATACCCATATCAACAGTATCCAGACTACATACCCATATCAACAGTATTCATACTACATACCCATATCAACAGTATCCAGACTACATACCTATATCAACAGTATTCATACTACATACCCATATCAACAGTATCCATACTACATACCCATATCAACAGTATCCAGACTACATACCCATATCAACAGTATTCATACTACATACCCATATCAACAGTATTCATACTACATACCCATATCAACAGTATCCATACTACATACCCATATCAACAGTATCCAGACTACATACCCATATCAACAGTATTCATACTACATACCCATATCAACCATATCCAGGTTATAGAAGAGATCTTGCATCACACCATTCCAATCTGTGAGTTGGTTATCCTTGGAAGAATCGTTGCATTGGACCATTGGTTTAAACTCTGACATATCCGTACCTTGACTGCCACCAAGGCCGTGAACAAACGCGCTAACATTACTTATCTCGGAAAACATATCCGATTGTAGGCATCGGGTAGGTGACATCTGTGACATAGAATTACATTCCGTCCAGGTGAATCTATTATTAGATATACAGTGCTTATTGGATGAATTTGATTTAATTAATTCAGCACACATAGCTGAAGGAATGTTTCTAATAGACGGTAACTGTGACACTGAATCACATCCCCGGGTGAACCCAAGTATATAGTTATTTTGCTTATTTGATGACCTTGGTTTATTTATTACAGCATTCGTATCTACATGCAAGTTTCTTGTATACGGTATCCGTGATTCGAACTTACACACGGAATCACCTTCCTTCTCGGTAAATCCATTTACTTTGTGATTATTGTGTACATGGTTGGTACAGACACAATGCGGTATTTTTACTTCATGACTTTCATAATCATTCAGAAAACGTGAGCCGTTTGTATATATTCTACTTTCCATGATAGCGTGTTGGTATTAACAGCTTGCTGGCCGGATTATCCATAATTCGCATTTACATTCGAACCATTGTAATATCTATACACTCTATTGACTTTCAATCTCTTTATCTGACGTTCCGTTATTTATGTGACATGCTGTAGTAACACTATATTGAGTGTGTTATGGGTTTTACATTTGCTTTATTTACCCATGTATTTGCCTTTCCGTTCTACAAGACTCTTATCACTAACACTAGTATCCGACTGCATCGATTTATACAGCGTTAGGTCTCATTATGTCGATTAAAACATGGCTATATATCATGATAAGAGCACAAATGCGTCCATAATAAACTTCAGAGACGACGAGAACGAAACATTTAAGGTTATCCACTTAAATTTAACATTAATTAATCAGAAATAATATTAACAAAGGCGCCTCTTTAAGTAGCAACTAATTAACGCTGTTACGAGATTAAATCAAATTTCCTTTGTTAAAAGGTTTTAAAAACCGTTTAATTAACTGACGCAGTTAAAGGTCCGCTTTAGCTGACCGGTAATTGAGTGGCTTTGTGAGTAGCAATATATTCCACAAATAAAATACACATAGAACGAGCTTCTTAAACAAGATATTGTGGATACATACATCCCAGTATAAAATACACGATTGAACTGAAAGCGTTTCGTGTAAGGCTAAACACGTCCGCCAATTAAATGCACACCTGTCATTATATTGCGTTCTCACGTCAATAATAAATCGTGAAACATCGTGCAGGATTGCGTATTATAGCTTATACATGATCACGTGGTGTAGAAAACCGATATGATTTTATTGATGCAGTGAAAGAACCTGTGACGGATAATAGAGCATCAAAAGAAATAAAAGATGTGTATTAAAATGCATTGAAGCCAAGATGAAAGAGGTTTGCTTAAGTCTTTAAAGATTTGGACATAAAAAGAGTACCCGGCGCACTTGTATACAATACAATTGATAGGCTTTTCACCTGAATTTCGTTGATTACAAAGATATGCGTTTTTGTTGACAGCGTTACATGACACCACCCTCGTGGCATTATCACACATCTTTATACTGAACTTCATTGTGACGCGCAAGGTAATGTGTGACTCGCAGAAGTGGCAACACAACATTCCATTCGAGTCAGAGAGCAAATAACAGAGAGATGTGTGTCTTCATTGATGTTTAACGGTTTTCCATCATTATGAGCGCAGAATGCAGTTCATATATGGACTAAAGAAGATGAGAGGAACAATTCGACTATAGGTGATAGGTCACTGACGATGCAAGATTACAGACTGTTAGTGTAGCCAAAGGTCATCAACAGCCATCCTCCTTTCTTCGTAATGCCTATTGTTATGTGTTTGTCCTGTCGGTGTTTTTATGCTACCCGATTGTTCGCCGTGTGCCTATAGTACAATACACTATTCCACCGGCGTAGGCAGCTCGAACGCACCTCGAAGAGTGATAATCCCACAATTATAAATTATTTATTGATTATTATTGATTTATTATTTAGAATAATGTATATTCCACGAGATTCAAATTGTCAACGAAAAATGTCAGCATTTCTAAATCATGTATTGTCAATGAGATTCACATTGATAAATCATGTAACTGTCAACACGAAATAATAACACTACTATGTCATGTACATTTTGTACGAGTCATAAACGTTATTACAGAGAAATAAAACATGTCAGGAAATCCAGATTTCTAAATCATGTACTGCCACGAGAAGTAGCATGCTGAATCATGTATTGCCACGAGAAGTAGCATGATAAATCATGTATTGTCACGAGAAGTAGCATGATAAATCATGTATTGTCACGAGAAGTAGCATGCTGAATCATGTATTGCCACGAGAAGTAGCATGATAAATCATGTATTGTCACGAGAAGTAGCATGATAAATCATGTATTGCCACGAGAAGTAGCATGATAAATCATGTATTGCCACGAGAAGTAGCATGATAAATCATGATTTGTCCAGAAAAAGCAACATGATAAATCATGATTTGTCTATGAGAAGTAGCATGATAAATTATGTATTGCCACGAGAAGTAGCATGATAAATCATGTATTGCCACGAGAAGTAGCATGATAAATCATGATTTGTCCAGAAAAAGCAACATGATAAATCATGATTTGTCTATGAGAAGTAGCATGATAAATTATGTATTGCCACGAGAAGTAGCATGATAAATCATGTATTGCCACGAGAAGTAGCATGATAACTCATGTATTTCCACGAGAAGTAGCATGATAAATCATGTATTGCCACGAGAAGTAGCATGATAAATCATGTATTGTCACGAGAAGTAGCATGATAAATCATGTATTGCCACGAGAAGTAGCATGATAAAGCATGTATTGCCACGAGAAGTAGCATGATAAATCATGATTTGTCTACGAGAAGTAGCATGATAAATCATGATTTGTCTACGAGGAGTAACATTATATAAATCATGGTTTGTCTACGCGAGGAATGATAATAAATCATGCATAGTCTACGAGAAATAACACGATAAATCATATACTGTCTACGAGCAGTAACATGATAAATCATGATTTGTCTATGAGTAGTAACACGATAAATCATGATTTGTCTGAGTAGTAACATGACATATCATGATTTGTCTGAGTAGTAACATGATATATCATGATTTGTCTGAGTAGTAACATGACAAATCATTATTTGTCTATGAGTAGTAACACGATAAATCATGATTTGTCTGAGTAGTAACATGATAAATCATGATTTGTCTGAGTAGTAACACGATAAATCATGATTTGTCATAGTAGTAACACGATAAATCATGATTTTTCTGAGTAGTAACATGATAAATCATGATTTGTCTATGAGTAGTAACACGATAAATCATGATTTGTCTATGAGTAGTAACACGATAAATCATGATTTGTCTATGAGTAGTAACACGATAAATCATGATTTGTCTATGAGTAGTAACACGATAAATCATGATTTGTCTATGAGTAGTAACACGATAAATCATGATTTGTCTGAGTAGTAACACGATAAATCATGATTTGTCTGAGTAGTAACACGATAAATCATGATGTGTCTATGAGTAGTAACACGCTAAATCATGATGTGTCTGAGTAGTAACACGATAAATCATGAGTTGTCTGAGTAATAACACGATACATCATGATATGTCTATGAGTAGTAACACGATAAATCATGATTTGTCTATGAGTAGTAACACGATAAATCATGATTTGTCTATGAGTAGTAACATGACAAATCATGATTTGTCTATGAGTAGTAACACGATAAATCATGATTTGTCTATGAGTAGTAACACGATAAATCATGATTTGTCTATGAGTAGTAACACGATACATCATGAGTTGTCTATGAGTAGTAACACGATAAATCATGATTTGTCTATGAGTAGTAACACGATAAATCATGATTTGTCTATGAGTAGTAACACGATAAATCATGATTTGTCTATGAGTAGTAACACGATAAATCATGATTTGTCTATGAGTAGTAACTTGACAAATCATGATTTGTCTATGAGTAGTAACACGATAAATCATGATTTGTCTATGAGTAGTAACACGATAAATCATGATTTGTCTATGAGTAGTAACACGATAAATCATGTATCGTTTACGAGAAATAACATTATTGACGAGATGTAACAACATTGATAAAACATTGGCAATATCATGCTAATTCTAAATTAATGTACGTACATTCTGTAAATACAAGATTACTCACTATATACATTCCAGCGTGTGAACCCCAACATAAAAACAATGCCTATACGACTGTAGCTACTGTGCTATAGTTGCCAGACCCATCTTGCATTTAGCTTCATTAAAACCTACTTCACAATTTGGTAATTCCGTTTCATTTACAGTTCTCGAACAATATTGTTTAAATGTTTACTAAAGTAATACATTATTAAGGTTTACCCCGCGTTTACCTTCAATGTAAGACATTCAATGAATATTTGTTTTGTGAAACGTTAATCGATTGGAACTAAAGGTTTGGGTGTAAGAAAACAAAAGCATGAGCAGTAATGTGTGGGTATTAGAGCGAGTATGACCACAGTAACTGATATGCTCACACTAGCTGGCAGCTCCGTGACTGCAGGTAGCAAAGGTGACACGCAAACATGAAAGTTAATTATAACAACCACCTGCGAACATTTATTGAATACCTGAGTTATGCAAACATCTGTAGGCGTATCAGATATTCGTAGCTGAGTCAATGGGTGGCGGAGTTAATGCAACCAGTCACGTGTCTAGATGTAAGGTGAAAGCTACTACAAGAAATAGGTTTTATACCATTGTGAGTAAACTGTATCTCTGTAGGCTATGTTGTTTCCTCCGCGGTCTCACTACAAATATGACAAGGTATATGTGTCTAGTGTTTCAATAGTATATGCAATCATGGGGGTTTTGGCCCACTTCCGTGTAAAGCCTTATAGTGTAGTGGTCAAGGGGTACTTTTTGGTCGGGAACCCCTCCCCATGGTAGAACAAGACACAGCCTATTTTTTCTTGAAGAGGTCACAATATGGTGAACTAGCATTTATGACTACCCCAGAAATACATGCACAGAACAGTTACTCATATTGTGAATGTGCTGATATATGTATCTAAATATAACAAAAGTATATTGCCAATGCAGCATGGTGTAAACTAATGAAAACATGATATTTCGTGGAATACGCGAATTTAAGGTATTTTGGATATTTCGGTAAAGTGCTATGTTTTTGATAATACAATTCTCAGCAGGAGCTATATTACACTTTGGAACCTTCTATTGAATACATATATGTACAGGATACATTTAGGTATAATATTTATCAACATGGAACTGGTATGTGTAAAGTTATGTAGTCATTAAGGTCGGTAATTCAGTGAATCTGTAGTCGATTTTCAGCAATAAATTGCAATATTTTGGCTTTTATGCCAAGTATGAGATATATTTTCTGATTAAATGCAATTGTAGTGAGTGTGTATTGTCATCCTGCACATTTTCATACATAATTTGTGCATATAGCTTGAATATTAACTGATATACTTGGAAAAAACATATATCATCAAATTTATTCTCGGAGTCCTCATCTACACATATATAAATGAGATTTTCATAATGACCTACAATGATCTCAGATTCACAACCATCCTTTTCCTACTCCCCAGACCACCCTCTTCAAGAAAAAATAGGTTGTGTCTTGTTCTACCATGGGGAGGGGTTGCACCCATTTTTAAGCCCCTTTTGAGATATTGCCACTACACTATTAATACCCAATTGCAACGCTCCCAGACACTGAACAAGACCATAGTTGTGACAGTATGTAAATAAGGGAAACTAATCTTGTTTTCTAAAAGTCATTTCATATAGTTTGTTATCTCCCTTATTTCATTATTGCATAAGAGTATGAATTGAAGTATGACTGGGGTATTGGGTTTACCGCCAGATTTGATCTTCACTCAGTTGTCAGGTTCTTTGGAGATCCGTCATACATTTATTTATTTGCTGCGTATAGAACGTTTTAACAATGATCTACAGTTTTATTCAGTAACAAGACTTAACACTACTGGCACTGAACGGTTGAAAGGAACAAGAGGCTGTGGAAGCTAAACCCTTAGTTTGAGTGAGGCTTATAGCCTTATGTACAGCATAGCATCATCATCATCATCATCATCATCATCATATCGTACTACTCCTGGATCACATACCAAATAAAGACAAGATATAAACGAACCCTTATATATAGTCGTTGTTTATGGACATGAATGTAGAGTGAAGTACCCCATAACCCACTACTATAACACTGGCGCCCAGCGACGTTTCTTTGTGACCCAGGAGTTATTGGACTAGATCTGAGACAGTGCAGTGTGCTGAGCTCTGGAAGTTTTAAGACGTTTTATGATATATTTGGAATATGCCTCTACATGGACTTAATTAGATCACGTTATTCACTGATTGGTTAGCAGACGTAGTGATACCCTGAACTTTACACACGTTTTAACATATATTTGGAGGATACCTCAACATGGACATATTCGGTTATAGCAGATATTGCGTTGTACCCACTGGAACGTTTAGATGACCAGCACCATTATTTATAGATCAGGGCCATCGTTTCCAGACACAACAGGAAGATACAGACACGCATCAATGAACATTGAATAACGTTCAGTTTATCACTCTTATAGTGATCATCATTTTGCATATATTTAGTGAACAGTATAACGTTCAGTTTTCGCTCTTAGAGTAATTGTGTCTTAATTTATTATCTGTGACAATCAAGGATCATTATAACAGTTAAACTAGTGGCCAGCAGTTAGTATATATACAGAAGTCAACAGAAGTGCGAGTACCATAGATTATAAATTCATTCAGAATTTTCAGTTATAATATGTTGATGCAAATCAATCACTACTAGTGTTAAATGTAAACAAAAATGCAGTTTTTGATGAGTTTTTGCTAGAGAGATACATATTGTAGAGCGTGAGAAATTTCACTTGCATGATTCTAACTTAACTCCATTGGTGACGGGTTTCTAGTCTATAATAACACTTTTAATTCAGATTTTACAGCATTCAACTCTTATACTGCTATTTTGAAATAATTCCGACCATCAGTATAACCAGATTCCATGGGGTTATTGATTTGTAATTTGTAAACAAACCAGTCCTCAGTTTGACAGCTGTCACATAGTTAGCTCATAGGTTGGGACCGTATGCGTTCTGTCAGTCTTTATATAGACAAGTTGGTTTTGAATTCAGATTTCTGGCATTAAACATTGCAATTCAGATTGTGAGTCCAGTTATTGAGTTAATTTGGTTAAAATATCGTTCAATTGACAGGAGGGTTGAATTGACATTGAGTGGGATTATTTTTTCATACGAATAACAATTCTGTATAACTATTCATACTTGTATAATTGAAATCGGGTAAAAATGGATTTACCCAACAATTAGGGATGTAATAAAGTATAACAAGGTAAGTCGTTCCTCTAGTATGAATATGTTATTAGAATGATATAACTTTATTTATTACGTAGTAAGTACATCTTGTGTAGTAAGTACATCTCGTGTAGTAAGTACATCGTGTGTAGTAAGTACATATTGTGTAGTAAGTACATCTTGTGTGTAGTAAGTACATCGTGTGTGTAGTAAGTACATAGTGTGTGTAGTAAGTACATATTGTGTAGTAAGTACATCTTGTGTGTAGTAAGTACATCTTGTGTGCAGTAAGTACATCTTGTGTAGTAAGTACATATTGTGTGTAGTAAGTACATATTGTGTAGTAAGTACATCGTGTGTAGTAAGTACGTCGTGTGTAGTAAGTACATCTTGTGTGTAGTAAGTACATCGTGTGTGTAGTAAGTACATCATGTGTGGTAAGTACATCTTGTGTGTAGTAAGTACATCTTGTGTGTAGTAAGTACATCTTGTGTGTAGTAAGTACATCTTGTCTGCAGTAAGTACATCTTGTGTAGTAAGTACATATTGTGTGTAGTAAGTACATATTGTGTAATAAGTACATCGTGTGTAGTAAGTACATCTTGTGTGTAGTAAGTACATCTTGTGTGTAGTAAGTACATCGTGTGTGTAGTAAATACATCATGTGTGGTAAGTACATCTTGTGTGTAGTTAGTACATCTTGTGAAGTAAGTACATCGTGTGTAGCAAGTACATCGTGTGTGTAGTAAGTACATCATGTGTGGTAAGTACATCTTGTGAAGTAAGTACATCGTGTGTAGCAAGTACATCGTGTGTGTAGTAAGTACATCTTGTGTGTAGTAAGTACATCTTGTGAAGTAAGTACATCGTGTGTAGCAAGTACATCGTGTGTAGTAAGTACATCTTGTGTGTAGTAAGTACATCTTGTGTGCAGTAAGTACATCTTGCGTGCAATAAGTACATATTGTGTAGTAAGTACATCTTGGGTGTAGTAAGTACATCATGTGTGGTAAGTACATCTTGTGTGCAGTAAGTACATCTTGTGTGTAGTAAGTACATCTTGTGAAGTAAGTACATCGTGTGTAGTAAGTACATCTTGTGTGCAGTAAGTACATCTTGTGTGTAGTAAGTACATCTTGTGAAGTAAGTACATCGTGTGTAGTAAGTACATATTGTGTGTAGTAAGTACATATTGTATAGTAAGTTCATCTTGTGTGCAGTAAGTACATCTTGTGTGCAGTAAGTACATCTTGTGTGCATTAAGTACATCTTGTGTAGTAAGTACATCTCGTTGAGTAAGTACATCTTGAGTAGTAAGTACATCTTGTGTGTAGTAAGTACATCTTGAGTAGTAAGTACATCTTGTGTGTAGTAAGTACATCTTGTGTAGTAAGTTAATCTTGTGTAGTGTGTACATCTTGTGTGTAGTAAGTACATCTTGTGTAGTAAGTACATCTCGTGTAGTAAGTACATATTGTGTAGTAAGTACATATTGTGTGTAGTAAGTACATCTTGTGTGTAGTAAGTATTTTTTTAGTTTAAACATAGTTTATTTCAAACAATGATACAACATATACAAATGTACAATTTACACAAATATTTACATACATGTATGAAAAAGGATTAGAACCGAAAGCTATAGCTTATAGAGGTCTTCTCCTATATTTAGATGTATATTGTAATTACAGTATGACAGTTTTAATCGTATATGAACTATTAATTGCAATTCGATAAAGGTAAGTATAAAATTATATTAACCATGAACTGTAAACTATAATCTCAATAATATAATGAGATTATTAAGGTGATAGAAATACACATAGTAATTAAATTAGTAAGTTGAAATTAAGATTGACTGAGAAGATAGGCAAAAGGATAGAAGATGGAGGAACATGATGTATTCATTCGGATAGTTCAATGGGAGAAGCAAACCTGCTACATTTAGTGAACTGATGCTCATGAAAATCGTCTGCTTTCCCGGATGTAGTTTTGGACTGCTTCAAATATGTGTGCATTGAGATCATCGCTAAGGTTCCGGTCTCCGTGTAATAGAGTGTATAGTGTTATGGTACAATATTTAGAAGTAGTTGCTAAGAGACGAACTCTGATGTCATTGTAGTAGATACATTCAAAGAAGAAATGATGATTACTCTCAGGAAGACCACATTGACAGAGTAGTGATGGAGAAATGTTTTTTGTGAACAAATGCTGGTTTAATGAGCTACAATCAGTACGGAGTCGAGCATGATAGACTTGCCATTTGCGGTCACCTAAGTAAAAATAGTTTGGGAATTTTGTGACGTCACTCTTTAGTTGCGATTTGAATGAGGAAAGGGGTGGTGAATTGTGTAGTACATTTGATAGTTTGTTCCAGTCTCTCAGAGCCGATGGCAGAAACGCATTGTTGTATAGAGATGTTCTTGCGCGTATGGTTTGGATATCATCGACATTGCGCAAATTATACCTAGAAGTTTCTCCTACAGTAGGTGGGACTAGAGATGAAGGATAATCTGGAGTTAGGCCGTTCTTCATCTTGTACAGCATAATTAGTTTATGGTTGTGTCTTCGACGTTCAAGGGATTCCCATGGAACTTCTCTATGGAGTTCGTTAAGTGATACAAGTTTGGTAGCTCCAGAAACAATACGGGAATCTTCATGCTGAATTTTGTCGAGTTCCGATTTCTCATAGTGTGTGCAGTTGATATAAACAACGTCCGCGTATTCAGAGGTCTAATGAAGGATACATGTGTAGTAAGTACATCTTGTGTAGTAAGAATATCTTGTGTGTAGTAAGTACATCTTGTGTGCAGCAAGAACATCTTGAGTAGTAAGTATATCTTGTGTGCAGTAAGTACATCTTGTGTAGTAAGTACATCTTGTGTAATAAGTACATCGTGTGTAGTAAGTACATATTGTGTAGTAAGTACATCTTGTGTGCAGTAAGTACATCTTGTGTTTTTGTGCAGTAAGAACATCTTGTGTAGTAGGTATATCTTGTGTGCAGTAACTACATCTTGTGTAGTAAGTACATCTTGTGTAATAAGTACATCGTGTGTAGTAAGTACATCTTGTGTAGTAAGTACATCGTGTGTGTAGTAAGTACATCGTGTGTGTAGTAAGTACATCTTGTGTAGTAAGTACATCTTGTGTGTAGTAAGTACATCTTGTGTAGTAAGTACATCTTGTGTGTAGTAAGTACATCTTGTGTAGTAAGTACATCTCGTGTAGTAAGTACATCTTGTGTGTAATAAGTACATCTTGTGTAGTAAGTACATCTTGTTTGCAGTAAGTACATATTGTGTGCAGTAAGTGCATCTTGTGTGCATTAAGTACATCATGTGTGCAGTAAGTACATCTTGTGCATTAAGTACATCGTGTGTAGTAAGTACATCGTGTGTAGTAATTACATCTTGAGTGTAGTAATTACATGTCGTGTAGTAAGTACATCTTGTGTGTAGTAAGTGCATCTTGTGTGTAGTTAGTACATCTTGTGTGCAGTAAGTACATCGTGTGCAGTAAGTACATCTTGTGTGCAGTAAGTACATCTTGTGTGCAGTAAGTACATCTTGTGTGCAGTAAGTACATCTTGTGTGCAGTAAGTACATCTTGTGTAGTAAGTACATTGTGAGTAAGCATTTGTGTAGTAAGTACATCGTGTGTGAGTAAGTACATCTTGTGTAGTAAGTACATCTTGTGTGCAGTAAGTACATCTTGTGTAATAAGTACATCGTGTGTAGTAAGTACATCTTGTGTAGTAAGTACATCTTGTGTGTAGTAAGTACATCTTGTGTGTAGTAAGTACATATTGTGTAGTAAGTACATCTTGTGTGCAGTAAGTACATCTTGTGTGCAGTAAGTACATCTTTTGTGCAGTAAGTACATCTTGTGTGCAGTAAGTACATCTTGTGTAGTAAGTACATCTCGTGCAGTAAGTACATCTTGTGTAGTAAGTACATCTTGTGTGTAGTAAGTACATCTTGTGTAGTAAGTTAATCTTGTGTGCAGTAAGTACATCTTGTGTGCAGTAAGTACATCTTGTGCGCAGTAAGTACATATTGTGTGCAGTAAGTACATCCTGTGTGCAGTAAGTACTTGTGTGCAGTAAGTACATCTTGTGCAGTAAGTACATCTTGTGTGTAGTAAGTACATCTTGTGTAATAAGAATATATAGTGTGTAGTAAGTACATGTTGTGTGTAGTAAATACATCTTGTGTATTAAGTACATCTCGTGTAGTAAGTACATCTTGTGTAGTAAGTACATCTTGTGTGTAGTAAGTACATTTTGTGTGTAGTAAGTACATCTGGCGGAGTAAGTACATCTCGTATAATAAGTACATCTTGTGTGTAGTAAGTACATCTTGTGTGCAGTAAGTACATCTTGCATAGTAAGTACATATTGTATGGTAAGTACATCGTGTGTAGTAAGTACATCTTGTGTATTAAGAACATCGTGTGTGTAGTAAGTACATCGTGTGTATAGTAAGTACATCTTGTGTGCAGTAAGTACATCTTGTGTGCAATAGGTAAATCGTGTGTGCATTAAGTACATCTTATTTGTAGTAAGTACATCTTGTTTTTAGTTAGTACAGCTTGTGTAGTAAGTACATTTCGTGTAGTAAGTACATCGTGTGTAGTAAGTACATCTTGTGTGTAGTAAGTACATATTGTGTGCAGTGAGTACCTCTTGGGTGTAGTAAGTACATAGTGTGTGTAGTAAGTACATCTTTTGTAGTAGGTACATCTTGTGTGTAGTAAGTACATCTTGTGTGTAGTAAGTACATCTTTTGTAATAAGTACATCTCGTGTAGTAAGTACATCTTGTGCTTAGTAAGTACATCTTGTGTAGTAAGTACATCTTGTGTGCAGTAACTACATCTTTTGTGCAGTAAGTACATCTTGTGTAGTTAATACATCTGGTGTGCAGTAAGTACAGCTTGTGTAGTAAGTACATCGTGTGTAGTAAGTACATATTGTGTAGTAAGTACATCGTGTGTGTAGTAAGTACATCGTGTGTGTAGTAAGTACATATTGTGTGTAGTAAGAACATCTCGTTGAGTAAGTACATCTTGAGTGGTAAGTACATCTTGTGTGTAGTAAATACATCTTCAGTGTAGTAAGTACATCTTGTGTAGTACGTACACCTTGTGTGCAGTAAGTACATCTTGTGTGCAGTAAGTACATCTTGTGTGCAGTAAGTACATCTTATGTGTAGTAAGTACATATTTTGTAGTAGCTACATCTTGTGTGTAGTAAGTACATCTTGTGTGTAGTAAGTACATCTTGTGTAGTAAGTACATCTCGTGTAGTAAGTACATCTTGTGCTTAGTAAGTACATCTTGTGTAGTAAGTACATCTTGTGTGCAGTAAGTACAACTCGAATAGTAAGTACATATTGTGTGTAGTAAGTACATCTTATGTAGTGAGTACATCTTGTGTGTAGTAAGTACATCGTGTGTGTAGTCAGTACATCTTGTGTGTAGTAAGTACATATTGTGTAGTATGTACATCTTGTGTGTAGTAAGTACATATTGTGTGCAGTAAGTACATCTTGTGTAGTAAGTACATATTGTGTAGTAAGTACATCTTGTGTGCAGTAAGTACATCATGTGCAGTAAGTACATCTTGTGTAATAAGTACATATTGTGTGCAGTAAGTACATCTTGTGTGTAGTAAGTACATCTTGTGTAGTAGGTACATCTTGTGTAGTAAGTACATCTTGTGTGTAGTAAGTACAACTCGTATAGTAAGTACATATTGTGTAGTAAGTACATCTCGTGTAGTAAGTACATCTTGTTCTTAGTAAGTACATCTTGTGTAATAAGTACATATTGTGTGCAGTAAGTACATATTGTGTAGTAAGTACATCTTGTGTAATAAGTACATCGTGTGTAGTAAGTACATATTGTGTAGTAAGTACCTCGTGTGTGTAGTAAGTACATCGTGTGTGTAGTAAGTACATATTGTGTCTAGTAAGTACATCTTGTGTAGTAAGTACATCTCGTGTAGTAAGTACATCTTGTGCAGTAAGTATATCTTGTGTGCAGTAAAGACATCGTGAGTGGTAAGTACATCTTGTGTGTATTAAGTACATCTTGTGTAGTACGTACACATTGTGCCCAGTAGGTACATCTTGTGTGCAGTAAGTACATCTTGTGTAGTAAGTACATCTCGTGCAGTAAGTACATCTTGTGTAGTAAGTACATCTTGTGTGCAGTAAGTACATCTTGTGTGCAGTAAGTACATGTTGTGTGCAGTAAGTACATCTTGTGTAGTAAGTACATCCTGTTTGCAGTATGTACTTGTGTGCAGTAAGTACATCTTGTGCTGTAAATACATCTTGTGTGTAGTAAGTACATTTGTGTAGTAAGTACATCTGTGTAGTAAGTACATCTTGTGTGAGTAAGTACTCTTGTGTACAGTAAGTACCTCGTGTGTGCAGTAAGTACATATTGTGTAGTAATTACATCTTGTGTGCAGTAAATACATCTTGTGTAGTAAGAACATCTTGTGTAGTAAGTACATCGTGTGTGTAGAAAGTACATCGTGTGTGTAGTAAGTACATATTGTGTGTAGTAAGAACATCTCGTTGAGTAAGTACATCTTGAGTGGTAAGTACATCTTGTGTGTAGTAAATACATCTTGAGTGTAGTAAGTACATCTTGTGTAGTAAGTACACCTTGTGTGCAGTAAGTACATCTTGTGTGCAGTAAGTACATCTTGTGTGCAGTAAGTACATCTTGTGTGTAGTAAGTACATATTGTGTAGTAGCTACATCTTGTGTGTAGTAAGTACATCTTGTGTGTAGTAAGTACATTTTGTGTAGTAAATACATCTCGTGTAGTAAGTACATCTTGTGCTTAGTAAGTACATCTTGTGTAGTAAGTACATCTTGTGTGCAGTAAGTACAACTCGTATAGTAAGTACATATTGTGTGTAGTAAGTACATCTTATGTAGTGAGTACATCTTGTGTGTAGTAAGTACATCGTGTGTGTAGTCAGTACATCTTGTGTGTAGTAAGTATATATTGTGTAGTATGTACATCTTGTGTGTAGTAAGTACATATTGTGTGCAGTAAGTACATCTTGTGTAGTAAGTACATCTTGTGTGCAGTAAGTACATCATGTGCAGTAAGTACATCTTGTGTAATAAGTACATATTGTGTGCAGTAAGTACATCTTGTGTGTAGTAAGTACATCTTGTGTAGTAGGTACATCTTGTGTAGTAAGTACATCTTGTGTGTAGTAAGTACAACTCGTATAGTAAGTACATCTTGTGTAGTAAGTACATCTCGTGTAGTAAGTACATCTTGTGCTTAGTAAGTACATCTTGTGTAATAAGTACATATTGTGTGCAGTAAGTACATCTTGTGTAGTAAGTACATCTTGTGTAATAAGTACATCGTGTGTAGTAAGTACATATTGTGTAGTAAGTACCTCGTGTGTGCAGTAAGTACATCGTGTGTGTAGTAAGTACATATTGTGTGTAGTAAGTACATCTTGTGTAGTAAGTACATCTCGTGTAGTAAGTACATCTTGTGCAGTAAGTATATCTTGTGTGCAGTAAGGACATCGTCAGTGGTAAGTACATCTTGTGTTTTAAGTACATCTTGTGTAGTACGTACACATTGTGCGCAGTAAGTACATCTTGTGTAGTAAGTACATCTCGTGCAGTAAGTACATCTTGTGTAGTAAGTACATCTTGTGTGCAGTAAGTACATCTTGTGTGCAGTAAGTACATGTTGTGTGCAGTAAGTACATCTTGTGTAGTAAGTACATCCTGTTTGCAGTATGTACTTGTGTGCAGTAAGTACATCTTGTGCAGTAAATACATATTGTGTGTAGTAAGTACATATTGTGTAGTAAGTACATCTTGTGTGCAGTAAGTACATCTTGTGTGAAGTAAGTACCTCGTGTGTGCAGTAAGTACATATTGTGTAGTAATTACATCTTGTGTGCAGTAAATACATCTTGTGTAGTAAGTACATCTTGTGTAGTAAGTACATCGTGTGTGTAGTAAGTACATCGTGTGTGTAGTAAGTACATATTGTGTGTAGTAAGTACATCTTGTGTAGTAACTACATCTCGTGTAGTAAGTACATCTTGTGTAGTAAGTACATCTTGTGTGTAGTAAGTACATCTTGTGTAGTAAATTAATATTGTGTGCAGTAAGTACATCTTGTGTGCAGTAAGTACATATTGTGTGCAGTAAGTACATATTGTGTGCAGTAAGTACATCTTGTGTAGTAAGTACATCCTGTGTGCAGTAAGTACTTGTGTGCAGTAAGTACATCTTGTGCAGTAAGTATATCGTGTGTGCAGTAAGGACATCGTGAGTGCAGTAAGTACATCTTGCGTAGTAAGTACATCTTGTGTAGTAATTACATCGTGTGTAGTAAGCACATATTGAGTGGTAAGTACATCTTGTGTGTATTAAGAACATCTTGTGTAGTACGTACACATTGTGCTCAGTAAGTACATCTTGTGTGCAGTAAGTACATCTTGTGTAGTAAGTACATCTCGTGTAGTAAGTACATCTTGTGTAGTAAGTACATATTGTGTGCAGTAAGTACATCTTGTGTGTAGTAAGTACATCTTGTGTAGTAGGTACATCTTGTGTAGTAAGTATATCTTATGTGTAGTAAGTACAACTCGTATAGTAAGTACATATTGTGTGTAGTAAGTACATCTTCTGTAGTGAGTACATATTGTGTGTAGTAAGTACATCGTGTGTGTAGTAAGTACATCTTGTGTGTAGTTAGTACATATTGTGTATTAGTTACATCTTTGGTGTAGTTAGTACATCTTGTGTGTAGTAAGTACATCTTGTGTAGTAAGTACATCTCGTGTAGTAAGTACATCTTGTGCTTAGTAAGTACATCTTGTGTAATAAGTACATCTTGTGTGCAGTAAGTACATCTTGTGTAGTAAGTACATCTTGTGTAATAAGTACATCGTGTGTGTAGTAAGTACATATTGTGTGTAGTAAGTACATCTTGTGTAGTAAATACATCTCGTGTAGTAAGTACATCTTGTGTAGTAAGTACATCTTGTGTGCAGTAAGTACATGTTGTGTGCAGTAAGTACATCTTGTGTAGTAAGTACATCCTGTGTGCAGTAAGTACTTGTGTGCAGTAAGTACATCTTGTGCAGTAAATACATCTTGTGTGTAGTAAGTACATATTGTGTAGTAAGTAAATCTTGTGTGCAGTAAGTACATCTCGTGTGCAGTAAGTACCTCGTGTGTGCAGTAAGTACATCGTGTGTAGTAAGTACATCTTGAGTGGTAAGTACATCGTGTTTGTAGTAAGTACATATTGTGTAGTACGGTCACCTTGTGTGCAGTAAGTACATCTTGTGTGCAGTTAGTACCTCTTGTGTGCAGTAAGTACATCTTGTGTGCAGTAAGTACCTCGTGTGTGCAGTAAGTACATATTGTGTAGTAATTACATCTTGTGTGCAGTAAATACATCTTGTGTAGTAAGTACATCTTGTGTAGTAAGTACATCGTGTGTGTAGTAAGTACATCGTGTTTAGTAAATTAATATTGTGTGCAGTAAGTACATCTTGTGTGCAGTAAGTACATCTTGTGTGCAGTAAGTACATATTGTGTGCAGTAAGTACATCTTGTGTAGTAAGTACATCCTTTGTGCAGTAAGTACTTGTGTGCAGTAAGTACATCTTGTGCAGTAAGTATATCTTGTGTGCAGTAAGGAAGTACATCTTGTGTGCAGTAAGTACATATTGTGTGCAGTAAGTACATCTTGTGTAATAAGTACATCCTGTGTGCAGTAAGTACTTGTGTGCAGTAAGTACATCTTGTGCACTAAGTACCTCTTTTGTGTAGTAAGTACATATTGTGTAGTAAGTATATCTTGTGTGCAGTAAGTACATCTTGTGTGCAGTAAGTACATCGTGTGTGCAGTAAATACATCGTGCGTAGTAAGTACATCTTGAGTGGTAAGTACATCGTTTGTGTAGTAAGTACATCTTGTGTAGTACGTACACCTTGTGTGCAGTAAGTACATCTTGTGTGCAGTAAGTACCTCTTGTGTGCAGTAAGTACATCTTGTGTGCAGTAAGTACATCTTGTGTGCAGTAAGTACATCGTGTGTAGTAAATACATCGTGTGTAGTAAGTACATCTTGTTTGCAGTAAGTACCTCTTGTGTGCAGTAAGTACATCTTGTGTGCAGTAAGTACATCTTGTGTGCAGTAAGTACATCTTGTGTGCAGTAAGTACATCGTGTGTAGTAAGTAAATCTGGTGTAGTAAGTACATCTTGTGTAGTAAGCACATCTTATGTGTAGTAAGTACATCTTGTGCAGTAAGTACATATTGTTTGCAGTAAGTACCTCTTGTGTGCAGTAAGTACATCTTGTGTGCAGTAAGTACATCTCGTGTAGTAAATACATCTTGTGTAGTAAGTACATCTTGTGTGTAGTAAGTACATATTGTGTGCAGTAAGTACATCTTGTGCAGTAAGTACATCTTGTGTAGTAAGTACATCTTGGGTGCAGTAAGTACATCTTGTGTGTAGTAAGTACATCTTGTGTAGTAGGTACATATTGTGTAGTAAGTACATCTTGTGTGTAGTAAGTACAACTCGTATAGTAAGTACATCTTGTGTGTAGTAAGTACATCTTGTGTAGTAAGTACATCTTGTTTGCAGTAAGTACCTCTTGTGTGTAGTAAGTACATCTTGTGTGTAGTAAGTACATATTGTGTAGAAGTACATCTTGTGTGCAGTAAGTACATCTTGTGCAGTAAGTACATCTTGTGTAGTAAGTTCATCTTGTGTGCAGTAAGTATATCTTGTGTGTAGTAAGTACATCTTGTGTAGTAGGTACATCTTGTGTAGTAAGTACAGCTTGTGTGTAGTAAGTACAACTCGTATAGTAAGTACATCTTGTGTGTAGTAAGTACATCTTATGTAGTAAGTACATCTTGTGTAATAAGTACATCTTGTGTGCAGTAAGTACATTTTGTGTGTAGTAAGTACATCTTGTGTAGTAGGTACATCTTGTGTAGTAAGTACATCTTGTGTGTAGTAAGTACAAATCGCATAGTAAGTACATCTTTTGTGTAGTAAGTACATCTTGTGTAGCAAGTATATTTTGTGTGTAGTAAGTAAATATTGTGTAGTAAGTACATCTCGTGTAGTAAGTACATCTTGTGTGTAGTAAGTACATCTTGTGTAGTAATTACATCTTTTGTGCAGTAAGTACATCTTGTGTGCAGTAAGTACATCGTGTGTGCAGTAAGTACATCTTGCAAAGTAAGTACATCTTGCAAAGTAAGTACATATTGTGTAGTAAGTACATCGTGTGTAGTAAGTACATCTTGTGTATTAAGTACATCGTGTGTGCAGTAAGTACATCTTGTGTGCAGTAAGTACATCTTGTGTGCAGTAAGTACATAGTGTGTGCAGTAAGTACATCTTGTGTAGTAAGTACATCCTTTGTGCACTAAGTACCTCTTTTGTGTAGTAAGTACATATTGTGTAGTAAGTATATCTTGTGTGCAGTAAGTACATCTTGTGTGCAGTAAGTACATCGTGTGTGCAGTAAATACATCGTGCGTAGTAAGTACATCTTGAGTGGTAAGTACATCGTTTGTGTAGTAAGTACATCTTGTGTAGTACGTACACCTTGTGTGCAGTAAGTACATCTTGTGTGCAGTAAGTACCTCTTGTGTGCAGTAAGTACATCTTGTGTGCAGTAAGTACATCTTGTGTGCAGTAAGTACATCGTGTGTAGTAAATACATCGTGTGTAGTAAGTACATCTTGTTTGCAGTAAGTACCTCTTGTGTGCAGTAAGTACATCTTGTGTGCAGTAAGTACATCTTGTGTGCAGTAAGTACATCTTGTGTGCAGTAAGTACATCGTGTGTAGTAAGTAAATCTGGTGTAGTAAGTACATCTTGTGTAGTAAGCACATCTTATGTGTAGTAAGTACATCTTGTGTAGTAAGTACATATTGTTTGCAGTAAGTACCTCTTGTGTGCAGTAAGTACATCTTGTGTGCAGTAAGTACATCTCGTGTAGTAAATACATCTTGTGTAGTAAGTACATCTTGTGTGTAGTAAGTACATATTGTGTGCAGTAAGTACATCTTGTGCAGTAAGTACATCTTGTGTAGTAAGTACATCTTGGGTGCAGTAAGTACATCTTGTGTGTAGTAAGTACATCTTGTGTAGTAGGTACATCTTGTGTAGTAAGTACATCTTGTGTCTAGTAAGTACAACTCGTATAGTAAGTACATCTTGTGTGTAGTAAGTACATCTTGTGTAGTAAGTACATCTTGTTTGCAGTGGGTACCTCTTGTGTGTAGTAAGTACATCTTGTGTGTAGTAAGTACATATTGTGTAGAAGTACATCTTGTGTGCAGTAAGTACATCTTGTGCAGTAAGTACATCTTGTGTAGTAAGTTCATCTTGTGTGCAGTAAGTATATCTTGTGTGTAGTAAGTACATCTTGTGTAGTAGGTACATCTTGTGTAGTAAGTACATCTTGTGTGTAGTAAGTACAACTCGTATAGTAAGTACATCTTGTGTGTAGTAAGTACATCTTATGTAGTAGGTACATCTTGTGTAGTAAGTACATCTTGTGTGTAGTAAGTACAACTCGTATAGTAAGTACATCTTGTGTGTAGTAAGTACATATTGTGTAGTAAGTACATCGTGTGTAGTAAGTACATCTTGTGTATTAAGTACATCGTGTGTGTAGTAAGTACATCGTGTGTATAGTAAGTACATCTTGTGTGCAGTAAGTACATCTTGTGTGCAGTAAGTACATCGTGTGTGCATTAAGTACATCTTGTTTGTAGTAAGTACATCTTGTGTGTAGTAAGTACATCTTGTGTAGCAAGTATATTTTGTGTGTAGTAAGTAAATATTGTGTAGTAAGTACATATAGTGTAGTAAGTACATCTTGTGTGTAGTAAGTACATCTTGTTTAGTAAGTACATCGTGTGTGCAGTAAGTACATCTTGTGTGCAGTAAGTACATCATGTGTGCATTAAGTACATCTTGCAAAGTAAGTACATATTGTGTAGTAAGTACTTCGTGTGTAGTTAGTACATCTTGTGTATTAAGTACATCGTTTGTGTAGTAAGTACATCGTGTGTATAGTAAGTACATCTTTTGTGCAGTAAGTACATCTTGTGTGCAGTAAGCACATCGTGTGTGCATTAAGTACATCTTGTTTGTAGTAAGTACATCTTGTGTGTAGTAAGTACATCTTGTGTGTAGTAAGTACATCTTGTGTAGTAGGTACATCTTGTGTGCAGTAAGTACATCTTGCATAGTAAGTAGATATTGTGTAGTAAGTACATCGTGTGTAGTAAGTACATCTTGTGTATTAAGTACATCGTGTGTGTAGTAAGTACATCGTGTGTATAGTAAGTACATCTTGTGTCCAGTAAATACATCTTGTGTGCATTAAGTACATCTTGTTTGTCGTAAGTACATATTGTGTGTAGCTAGTACAGCTTGTGTATTAAGTATATCTCGTGTAGTAAGTACATCGTGTGTGTAGTAAGTACATCTTGTGTGTAGTAAGTACATCTTGTGTAGTAGGTACATCTTGTGTGTAGTAAGTACATCTTGTGTGTAGTAAGTACATCTTGTGTAGTAAGTACATCTCGTGTAGTAAGTACATCTTGTGTTTAGTAGGTACATCTTGTGTAGTAAGTACATCTTGTGTGCAGTAAGTACATCTTTTGTGCAGTAAGTACATATTGTGTAGTAAGTACATCTTGTGTGCAGTAAGTACATCTTGTGTAGTAAGTACATCGTGTGTAGTAAGTACATCTTGTGTAGTAAGTACATCGTGTGTGTAGTAAGTACATCGTGTGTGTAGTATGTACATATTGTTTGTAGTAAGTACATCTTGTGTAGTAAGTACATCTCGTGTAGTAAGTACATCTTGTGTAGTAAGTACATCTTGTGTGTAGTAAGTACATCTCGTGTAGTAAGTACATCTTGTGTAGTAAGTACATCTTGTGTTTAGTAAGTACATCTTGTGTAGTAAGTATATCTTGTGTGCAGTAAGTACATCTTGTGTAGTAAGTACATCTTGTGTAGTAAGTACATCGTGTGTAGTAAGTACATCTTGTGTAGTAAGTACATCGTGTGTGTAGTAAGTAAATCGTGTGTGTAGTAAGTACATATTGTGTGTAGTAAGTACATCTTGTGTAGTAAGTACATCTCGTGTAGTAAGTACATCTTGTGTAGTAAGTACATCTTGTGTGTAGTAAGTACATCTTGTGTAGTAAGTTAATCTTGTGTGCAGTAAGTATATCTTGTATGCAGTAAGTACATCTTGTGTGCAGTAAGTACATATTGTGTGCAGTAAGTACATCTTGTGTAGTAAGTACATCCTGTGTGCAGTAAGTACGTGTGTGCAGTAAGTACATATTGTGTAGTAAGTACATATTGTGTGTGTAGTAAGTACATATTGTGTAGTAAGTACATCTTGTGTGCAGTAAGTACATCTTGTGTGCAGTAAGGACATCTTGTGTAGTAAGTACAACTTGCGTAGTAAGTACATCTTGTGTAGTAAGTACATCGTGTTTAGTAAGTACATATTGAGTGGTAAGTACATCTTGTTTGTAGTAAGTATATATTGTGTAGTACGTACACCTTGTGTGCAGTAAGTACATCTTGTGTGCAGTAAGTACATCTTGTGTAGTAAGTATATCTCGTGTAATAAGTACATCTTGTGTAGTAAGTACATCTTGTGTGTATTAAGTACATATTGTGTAGTAAGTACATCTTGTGTGCAGTAATTACATCTTTTGTAGTAGGTACATCTTGTGTAATAAGTACATCTTGTGTGTAGTAAGTACAACGCGTATAGTAAGTACATCTTGTGTGTAGTAAGTACATCTTATGTAGTGAGTACATCTTGTGTGTAGTAATTACATCGTGTGTGTAGTAAGTATATATTGTGTGTAGTAAGTACATATTGTGTAGTAGGTACATCTTGTGTGTAGTAAGTACATCTTGTGTAGTAGGTACATCTTGTGTGTAGTAAGTACATCTTGTGTGTAGTAAGTACATCTCGTGTAGTAAGTACATCTTGTATTTAGTAAGTACATCTTGTGTGCAGTAAGTACATATTGTGTGCAGTAAGTACATCTTTTGTAGTAAGTATATCTCGTGGAGTAAGTACACCTTGTGTAGTAAGTACATCTTGTGTGTAGTAAGTACATATTGTGTAGTAAGTACATCTTATGTGCAGTAAGTACATCATGTGCAGTATGTACATCTTGTGTAGTAAGTAGATATTGTGTGCAGTAAGTACATACTGTGTGTAGTAATTACATCTTGTGTAGTAGGTACATCTTGTGTAATAATTACATCTTGTGTGTAGTAAGTACAAGGCGTATAGTAAGTACATCTTGTGTGTAGTAAGTACAACTTATGTAGTGAGTACATCTTGTGTAGTAATTACATCGTGTGTGTAGTAAGTACATATTGTGTGTAGTAAGTACATATTGTGTAGTAGGTACATCTTGTGTGTAGTAAGTACATCTTGTGTGTAGTAAGTACATCTTGTGTAGTAAGTACATCTCGTGTAGTAAGTACATCTTGTATTTAGTAAGTACATCTTGTGTAATAAGTACATCTTGTGTGCAGTAAGTACATCTTGCATAGTAAGTACATATTGTGTAGTAAGTACATCGTGTGTAGTAAATACATCTTGTGTATTAAGTACATCGTGTATGTAGTAAGTACATCCTGTGTATAGTAAGTACATCTTGTGTCCAGTAAGTACATCTTGTGTGCATTAAGTACATCTTGTTTGTAGTAAGTACATCTTGTGTGAAGTTAGTACAGCTTGTGTAGTAAGTACATCGTGTGTAATAAATACATCTTGTGTGTAGTAAGTACATCTTGTGTGCAGTAAGTACCTCTTGTATGTAGTAAGTACATCGTGTGTGTAGTAAGTACATCTTGTGTGTAGTAAGTACATCTTGTGTAGTAGGTACATCGTGTGTGTAGTAAGTACATCTTGTGTAGTAGGTACATCTTGTGTGTAGTAAGTACATATTGTGTATTAGGTACATCTAGTGTAGTAAGTACATCTTGCATTTAGTAAGTACATCTTGTGTGCAGTAAGTACATATTGTGTGCAGTAAGTACATCTTATGTAGTAAGTATATCTCGTGGAGTAAGTACACCTTGTGTAGTAAGTACATCTTGTGTGTAGTAAGTACATATTGTGTAGTAAGTACATATTGTGTGCAGTAAGTACATCATGTGCAGTATGTACATCCTGTGTAGTAAGTAGATATTGTGTGCAGTAAGTACATACTGTGTGTAGTAATTACATATTGTGTAGTAGGTACATCTTGTGTAGTAATTACATCTTGTGTGTAGTAAGTACAAGGCGTATAGTAAGTACATCTTGTGTGTAGTAAGTACAACTTATATAGTGAGTACATCTTGTGTGTAGTAATTACATCGTGTGTGTAGTAAGTACATATTGTGTGTAGTAAGTACATATTGTGTAGTAGGTACATCTTGTGTGTAGTAAGTACATCTTGTGTGTAGTAAGTACATCTTGTGTAGTAAGTACATCTCGTGTAGTAAGTACATCTTGTATTTAGTAAGTACATCTTGTGTAATAAGTACATCTTGTGTGCAGTAAGTACATCTTGCATAGTAAGTACATATTGTGTAGTTAGTACATCGTGTGTAGTAAATAAATCTTGTGTATTAAGTACATCGTGTGTGTAGTAAGTACATCGTGTGTATAGTAAGTACATCTTGTGTCCAGTAAGTACATCTTGTGTGCATTAAGTACATCTTGTTTGTAGTAAGTACATCTTGTGTGAAGTTTGTACAGCTTGTGTAGTAAGTACATCTCGTGTAATAAGTACATCGTGTGTAATAAATACATCTTGTGTTTAGTAAGTAAATCTTGTGTGCAGTAAGTACCTCTTGTGTGTAGTAAGTACATCGTGTGTTTAGTAAGTACACCTTGTGTGCAGTAAGGACACCGTGTGTGCAGTAAGTACATCTTGCGTAGTAAATACATCTTGTGTAGTAAGTACATCGTGTGTATTAAGTACATCTTGAGTGGTAAGTACATATTGTGTGTAGTAAGTACATCCTGTTTAGTACGTACACATTGTGTGCAGTAAGTACATCTTGTGTGCAGTAAGTACCTCTTGTGTGTAGTAAGTACATCGTGTGTGTAGTAAGTACATCTTGTGTGTAGTAAGTACATCTTGTGTAGTAGGTACATCTTGTGTGTAGTAAATACATCTTGTGTGTAGTAAGTACATCTTGTATAGTAAGTACATCTCGTGTAGTAAATACATCTTGTGTAGTAAGTACATCTTGTGTGTAGTAAGTACATCTTGTGTAGTAAGTTAATCTTGTGTGCAGTAAGTATATCTTGTGTGCAGTAAGTACATCTTGTGTGCAGTAAGTACATATTGTGTGCAGTAAGTACATATTGTGTAGTAAGTACATCCTGTGTGCAGTAAGTACGTGTGTGCAGTAAGTACATCATGTGTGCAGTAAGTACATCTTGTGTGCAGTAAGTACATCTTGTGCAGTAAGTACATCTTGTGTGCAGTAAGTACATCGTGTGTAGTAAGTACATCTTGAGTGGTAAGTACATCTTGTGTGTAGTAAGTACATATTGTGTGCAGTAAGTACATCTTGTTTGCAGTAAGTTCATCTTGTGTAGTAATTACATCTTGTGTAGTAGGTACATCGTGTGTAGTAAGTACATCTTGTGTAGTAAGTACATCGTGTGTGTAGTAAGTAAATCGTGTGTGTAGTAAGATCATATTATGTGTAGTAAGTACATCTTGTGTAGTAAGTACATCTCGTGTAGTAAGTACATCTTGTGTAGCAAGTACATCTTGTGTGTAGTAAGTACATCTTGTGTAGTAAGATAATATTGTGTGCAGTAAGTATATCTTGTGTAGTAAGTACATCATGTGTGCAGTAAGTACGTGTGTGTAGTAAGTAAATATTGTGCAGTAAGTACATCTTGTGTGTAGTAAGTACATATTGTGTAGTAAGTACATCTTGTGTGCAGTAAGTACACCTTGTGTGCAGTAAGGACACCATGTGTGCAGTAAGTACATCTTGCGTAGTAAATACATCTTGTGTAGTAAGTACATCGAGTGTATTAAGTACATCTTGAGTGGTAAGTACATATTGTGTGTAGTAAGTACATCCTGTGTAGTACGTACACATTGTGTGCAGTAAGTACATCTTGTGTGCAGTAAGTACATCTTGTGTAGTAAGTACATCTCGTGTAGTAAATACATCTTGTGTAGTAAGTACATCTTGTGTAGTAAGTACATCTTGTGTGTAGTAAGTACATATTGTGTAGTAAGTACATATTGTGTGCAGTAAGTACATCATGTGCAGTAAGTACATAATCTGTGCAGTTGGTACATATTGTGTGTAGTAATTACATATTGTGTAGTAGGTACCTCTTGTGTAATAAGTGCCTCTTGTGTGTAGTAAGTACATCTTGTGTGTAGTAAGTACATATTGTGTGTAGTAAGTACATCTTGTGTAGTAAGTACATCTCGTGTAGTAAGTACATCTTGTGTTTAGTAAGTACATCTTGTGTAATAAGTACATCTTGTGTGCAGTAAGTACATATTGCATAGTAAGTACATATTGTGTAGTAAGTACATCGTGTGTAGTAAGTATATCTTGTGTATTAAGTACATCGTGTGTGTAGTAATTACATCGTGTTTATAGTAATGACATCTTGTGGGCAGTAAGTACATCTTGTGTGCAGTAAGTACATCGTGTGTGCATTAAGTACATCTTGTTTGTAGTAAGTATACTTTGTGTGTAGTTAATACAGCTTGTGTAGTAAGTACATCTCGTGTAGTAAGTATATCGTGTGTAATAAATACATATTGTGTGTAGTAAGTACATCTTGTGTGCAGTAAGTACCTCTTGTGTGTAGTAAGTACATCGTGTGTGTAGTAAGTACATCTTGTGTGTAGTAAGTACATCTTGTGTAGTAGGTACATCTTGTGTGTAGTAAGTACATCTTGTGTGTAGTATGTACATCTTGTGTAGTAGGTACAACTTGTGTGTAGTATGTACATCTTGTGTGTAATATGTACATCTTGTGTAGTAAGTACATCTCGTGTAGTAAGTACATCTTGTGTTTAGTAAATACATCTTGTGTAGTAAGTATATCTTATGTGCAGTAAGTACATCTTTTGTGCAGTAAGTACATCTTGTGTAGTAAGTACATCTTGTGTGCAGTACGTACATCTTGTGTAGTAAATACGTCGTGTGTAGTAAGTACATCTTGTGTAGTAAGTACATCTCGTGTAGTAAGTAAATCTTGTGTAGTAAGTACATCTTGTGTGTAGTAAGTGCATCTTGTGTGCAGTAAGTTAATCGTGTGTGCAGTAAGTACATCTTGTGTGCAGTAAGTACATATTGTGTGCAGTAAGTACATCTTGTGTAGTAAGTACATCTTGTGTGCAGTAAGTACACCTTGTGTGCACTAAGGACACCGTGTGTGCAGTAAGTACATCTTGCGTAGTAAGTACATCTTGTGTAGTAAGTACATCGTGTGTATTAAGTACATCTTGAGTGGTAAGTACATCTTGAGTGTAGTAAGTACATCCTGTGTAGTACGTACACATTGTGTGCAGTAAGTACATCTTGTGTGCAGTAAGTACATCTTGTGTAGTAAGTATATCTCGTGTAGTAAGTACATCACGTGTAGTAAGTACATCTTGTGTAGTAAGTACATCTTGTGTGTAGTAAGTACATATTGTGTGTAGTAAGTACATATTGTGTAGTAAGTACATATTGTGTGCAGTAAGTACAACTTGTGTGTAGTAAGTACATATTGTGTAGTAAGTACATATTGTGTGCAGTAAGCACATCATATGCAGTAAGTACATATTGTGTAGTAAGTACATATTGTGTGCAGTAGGTACATATTGTGTGTAGTAATTACATCTTGTGTAGTAGGTACATCTTGTGTAGTAAGTACCTCTTGTGTGTAGTAAGTACATCTTGTGTGTAGTGAGTACACCTTTTGTGTAGTAAGTACATCTTGTGTAGTAAGTACATCTCGTGTAGTAAGTACATCTTGTGTTTAGTAAGTACATCTTGTGTAATATGTACATCTTGTGTGCAGTAAGTACATCTTGCATAGTAAGTACATATTGTGTAGTAAGTACATCGTGTGTAGTAAGTACATCTTGTGTATTAAGTGCATCGTGTGTTTAGTAATTACATCGTGTTTATAGTAATTACATCTTGTGGGCAGTAAGTACATCTTGTGTGCAGTAAGTACATAGTGTGTGCATTAAGTACATCTTGTTTGTAGTAAGTATATCTTGTGTGTAGTTAGTACAGCTTGTGTAGTAAGTACATCTCGTGTAGTAAGTATATCGTGTGTAATAAATACATCTTGTGTGTAGTAAGTACATCTTGTGTGCAGTAAGTACCTCTTGTGTGTAGTAAGTACATCTTGTGTGTAGTAAGTACATCTTGTGTGTAGTAAATACATCTTGTGCAGTAGGTACATCTTGTGTGTAGTAAGTACCTCTTGTGTGTAGTTAGTACAGCTTGTGTAGTAAGTACATCTCGTGTGGTAAGTACATCTTGTGTAGTAAGTACATCTTTTGTGTAGTAAGTACATCGTGTGTGCAGTAAGTACCTCTTGTGTCTAGTAAGTACATCGTGTGTGTAGTAAGTACATCGTCTGTGTAGTAAGTACATCTTGTGTAGTAGGTACAGCTTGTGTGTAGTAAGTACATCTTGTGTGTAGTAAGTACATCTTGTGTAGTAAGTACATCTCGTGTAGTAAGTAAATCTTGTGCTTAGTAAGTACATCTTGTGTAGTAAGTACATCTTGTGTGCATTAAGTACATCGTGTGTAGTAAGTACATATTGTGTAATAAGTACATCGTGTGTAGTAAGTACATCTTGTGTAGTAAGTTCATCGTGTGTGCAGTAAGTACATCTTGTGTGCAGTAAGTACATATTGTGTGCAGTAAGTACATCTTGTGTAGTAAGTACATCTCGTGTAGTAAGTAAATCTTGTGTAGTAAGTACATCTTGTGTGTAGTAAGTTAATCGTGTGTGCAGTAAGTACATCTTGTGTGCAGTAAGTACATCTTGTGTGCAGTAAGGACATCTTGTGTAGTAAGTACATCTTGTGTGCAGTAAGTACACCTTGTGTGCACTAAGGACACCGTGTGTGCAGTAAGTACATCTTGCGTAGTAAGTACATCTTGTTTAGTAAGTACATCGTGTGTATTAAGTACATCTTGAGTGGTAAGTACATCTTGAGTGTAGTAAGTACATCCTGTGTAGTACGTACACATTGTGTGCAGTAAGTACATCTTGTGTGCAGTAAGTACATCTTGTGTAGTAAGTACATCACGTGTAGTAAGTACATCTTGTGTAGTAAGTACATCTTGTGTGTAGTAAGTACATATTGTGTGTAATAAGTACATATTGTGTGTAGTAAGTACATATTGTGTGCAGTAAGCACATCATATGCAGTAAGTACATATTGTGTAGTAAGTACATATTGTGTGCAGTAGGTACATATTGTGTGTAGTAATTACATCTTGTGTAGTAGGTACATCTTGTGTAGTAAGTACCTCTTGTGTGTAGTAAGTACATCTTGTGTGTAGTGAGTACACCTTTTGTGTAGTAAGTACATCTTGTGTAGTAAGTACATCTCGTGTAGTAAGTACATCTTGTGTTTAGTAAGTACATCTTGTGTAATATGTACATCTTGTGTGCAGTAAGTACATCTTGCATAGTAAGTACATATTGTGTAGTAAGTACATCGTGTGTAGTAAGTACATCTTGTGTATTAAGTGCATCGTGTGTTTAGTAATTACATCGTGTTTATAGTAATTACATCTTGTGGGCAGTAAGTACATCTTGTGTGCAGTAAGTACATAGTGTGTGCATTAAGTACATCTTGTTTGTAGTAAGTATATCTTGTGTGTAGTTAGTACAGCTTGTGTAGTAAGTACATCTCGTGTAGTAAGTATATCGTGTGTAATAAATACATCTTGTGTGTAGTAAGTACATCTTGTGTGCAGTAAGTACCTCTTGTGTGTAGTAAGTACATCTTGTGTGTAGTAAGTACATCTTGTGTGTAGTAAATACATCTTGTGTAGTAGGTACATCTTGTGTGTAGTAAGTACCTCTTGTGTGTAGTTAGTACAGCTTGTGTAGTAAGTACATCTCGTGTGGTAAGTACATCTTGTGTAGTAAGTACATCTTTTGTGTAGTAAGTACATCGTGTGTGCAGTAAGTACCTCTTGTGTCTAGTAAGTACATCGTGTGTGTAGTAAGTACATCTTCTGTGTAGTAAGTACATCTTGTGTAGTAGGTACAGCTTGTGTGTAGTAAGTACATATTGTGTGTAGTAAGTACATCTTGTGTAGTAAGTACATCTCGTGTAGTAAGTAAATCTTGTGCTTAGTAAGTACATCTTGTGTAGTAAGTACATCTTGTGTGCATTAAGTACATCGTGTGTAGTAAGTACATCTTGTGTAGTAAGTTCATCGTGTGTGTAGTAAGTACATCGGGTGTGTAGTAAGTACATATTGTGTGTAGTAAGTACATCTTGTGTAGTAAGTACATCTCGTGTAGTAAGTACATCTTGTGTAGTAAGTACATCTTGTGTGCAGTAAGTACATCTTGTGTGCAGTAAGTACATATTGTGTGCAGTAAGTACATCTTGTGTAGTAAGTACATCATGTGTGCAGTAAGTACTTGTGTGCAGTAAGTACATCTTGAGCAGTAAGTACATATTGTGTGTAGTAAGTACATATTGTTTAGTAAGTACATCGTGTGTGCAGTAAGTACATCTTGTGTAGTAAGTACATCGTGAGTGGTAAGTACTTCTTTTGTGTAGTAAGTACATCTTGTGTAGTACGTACACCTTGTGTGCAGTAAGTACATCTTGTGTGCAGTAATTGCCTCTTGTGTGCAGTAAGTACATCTTGTGTGCAGTAAGTACATCTTGTGTGCAGTAAGTTCATCTTGTGTGCAGTAAATACATCTTGTGTGCAGTAAGTACAACGTGTGTAGTAAGTAAATATTGTGTAGTAAGTACATCTTGTGTGTAGTAAGTACATATTTTGTAGAAGTACATATTGTGTGCAGTAAGTACATCTTGTGCAGTAAGTACATCTTGTGTAGTAAGTACATCTTGTGTGCAGTAAGTACATCTTGTTTGTAGCAAGTACATCTTGTGTAGTAGGTACATCTTGTGTTGTAAGAACCTAGTGTGTGTAGTAAGTACAACTCGTATAGTAAGTACATCTTGTGTGTAGTAAGTACATCGTATGTAGTAAGTTCATCTTGTGTAGTAAGTACATCTTGTGTGCAGTAAGTACATATTGTGTGTAGTAAGTACATCTTGTGTAGTAGGTACATCTTGTGTAGTAATTACAACTTGTGTGTAGTAAGTACAACTCGTATAGTAAGTACATCCTGTGTGTAGTAAGTACATCTTGTGTAGCAAGTACATTTTGTGTGTAGTAAGTACATATTGTGTAGTAAGTACATCTCGTGTAGAAAGTACATCTTTTGTGTAGTAAGTACATCTTGTGTAGTAAGTACATCTTGTGTGCAGTAAGAACATCTTGTGTGCAGTAAGTACATATTGTGTAGTAAGTACATCGTGTGTAGTAAGTACATCTTGTGTATTAAGTACATCGTGTGTGTAGTAAGTACATCGTGTGTATAGTAAGTAAATCTTGTGTGCAGTTAGTACATCTTGTGTGTAGTAAGTACTTATTGTGTAGTAAGTACATCTCGTGTAGTAAGTTCATCTTGTGTAGTAGGTACATCTTGTATGTAGTAAGTACAGCTTGTGTGCAGTAAGTACCTCTTGTGTGTAGTAAGTATATCGTGTGTGTAGTAAGTACATCTTGTGTGTAGTAAGTACATCTTGTTTGTAGTAAGTACATCTCGTGTAGTAAATACATCTTGTGTTTAGTAAGTACATCTTGTGTAGTAAGTACATCTTGTGTGCAGTAAGTACATCTTGTGTAGTAAGTACATCTTGTGTGCAGTACGTACATCTTGTGTAGTAAATACGTCGTGTGTAGTAAGTACATCTTGTGTAGTAAGTACATCCTGTGTGTAGTAAGTACATCGTGTGTGTTGTAAGTACATATTGTGTGTAGTAAGTACATATTGTGTAGTAAGTACATCTCGTGTAGTAAGTAAATCTTGTGTAGTAAGTACATCTTGTGTGTAGTAAGTACATCATGTGTAGTAAGTTAATCGTGTGTGCAGTAAGTACATCTTGTGTGCAGTATGTACATCTTGTGTGCAGTAAGTACATATTGTGTGCAGTAAGTACATCTTGTGTGCAGTAAGTACACCTTGTGTGCACTAAGGACACAGTGTGTGCAGTAAGTACATCTTGCGTAGTAAGTACATCTTGTGTAATAAGTACATAGTGTGTATTAAGTACATCTTGAGTGGTAAGTACATCTTAAGTGTAGTAAGTACATCCTGTGTAGTACGTACACATTGTGTGCAGTAAGTACATCTTGTGTGCAGTAAGTACATCTTGTGTAGTAAGTACATCACGTGTAGTAAGTACATCTTGTGTAGTAAGTACATCTTGTGTGTAGTAAGTACATATTGTGTGTAGTAAGTACATATTGTGTGTAGTAAGTACATATTGTGTAGTAAGTACATATTGTGTGCAGTAAGTACAACTTGTGTGTAGTAAGTACATATTGTGTAGTAAGTACATATTGTGTGCAGTAAGCACATCATATCCAGTAAGTACATATTGTGTAGTAAGTACATATTGTGTGCAGTAGGTACATATTGTGTGTAGTAATTACATCTTGTGTAGTAGGTACATCTTGTGTAGTAAGTACCTCTTGTGTGTAGTAAGTACATCTTGTGTGTAGTGAGTACAACTTTTGTGTAGTAAGTACATCTTGTGTAGTAAGTACATCTCGTGTAGTAAGTACATCTTGTGTTTAGTAAGTACATCTTGTGTAATAAGTACATCTTGTGTGCAGTAAGTACATCTTGCATAGTAAGTACATATTGTGTAGTAAGTACATCGTGTGTAGTAAGTACATCTTGTGTATTAAGTGCATCGTGTGTTTAGTAATTACATCGTGTTTATAGTAATTACATCTTGTGGGCAGTAAGTACATCTTGTGTGCAGTAAGTACATAGTGTGTGCATTAAGTACATCTTGTTTGTAGTAAGTATATCTTGTGTGTAGTTAGTACAGCTTGTGTAGTAAGTACATCTCGTGTAGTAAGTATATCGTGTGTAATAAATACATCTTGTGTGTAGTAAGTACATCTTTTGTGCAGTAAGTAACTCTTGTGTGTAGTAAGTACATCTTGTGTGTAGTAAGTACATCTTGTGTGTAGTAAATACATCTTGTGTAGTAGGTACATATTGTGTGTAGTAAGTACCTCTTGTGTGTAGTTAGTACAGCTTGTGTAGTAAGTACATCTCGTGTGGTAAGTACATCTTGTGTAGTAAGTACATCTTTTGTGTAGTAAGTACATCGTGTGTGCAGTAAGTACCTCTTGTGTGTAGTAAGTACATCGTGTGTGTAGTAAGTACATCTTGTGTGTAGTAAGTACATCTTGTGTAGTAGGTACAGCTTGTGTGTAGTAAGTACATCTTGTGTCTAGTAAGTACATCTTGTGTAGTAAGTACATCTCGTGTAGTAAGTACATCTTGTGTGTAGTAAGTACATCTTGTGTAGTAAGTTAATCTTGTGTGCAGTAAGTACATCTTGTGTGCAGTAAGTACAGCTTGTGTGCAGTAAGTACATATTGTGTAGTAGATACATCTTGTGTGAAGTAAGTACATCTTATGTGTAGTAAGTACATCTTATGTAGTAAGTACATCTCGTGTAGTAAGTAAATCTTATGCTTAGTAAGTACATCTTGTGTAGTAAGTACATCTTGTGTGCATTAAGTACATCGTGTGTAGTAAGTACATATTGTGTAATAAGTACATCGTGTGTAGTAAGTACATCTTGTGTAGTAAGTTCATCGTGTGTGTAGTAAGTACATCGGGTGTGTAGTAAGTACATATTGTGTGTAGTAAGTACATCTTGTGTAGTAAGTACATCTCGTGTAGTAAGTACATCTTGTGTAGTAAGTACATCTTGTGTGCAGTAAGTACATCTTGTGTGCAGTAAGTACATATTGTGTGCAGTAAGTACATCTTGTGTAGTAAGTACATCATGTGTGCAGTAAGTACTTGTGTGCAGTAAGTACATCTTGTGTAGTAAGTACATCTCGTGTAGTAAGTACATCTTGTGTAGTAAGTACATCTTGTGTAGTAAGAACATCTTGTGTGTAGTAAGTACATCTTGTGTAGTAAGTACATCTTGTGTGCAGTAAGAATATATTTTGTAGTAAGTACATATTGTGTGCAGTAAGTACTTGTGTGCAGTAAGTACATCTTGTGTGCAGTAAGTACATCTTGTGTGCAGTAAGTACATCTTGTGTGCAGTAAGTACATCGTGTGTAGTAAGTACATTTTATGTACAGTAAGTACATCTCGTGTAGTAAGTACATATTGTTTGTAGTAAGTACATCTTGTGTGTAGTAAGTACTTCGTGTGAGTAGTACGTACATATTTTGTGTATTAAGTACATCTTGTGTAGTAAGTACATCTTGTGTGTAGTAAGTACATATTATGTGTAGTAAGTACATCTCGTGTAGTAAGTACATCTTGTGTAGTAAGTATATCTTGTGTAGTAAGTACATCTCTTGTGTAATAAGTACATCTTGTGTGTAGTAAGAACATTTTGTGTAGTAAGTACACCTTGTGTAGTAAGTACATCTTGTGTGTAGTACGTACATATTATGTGTAGTAAGTACATCTGGCATAGTAATTACTTCTTGTGTAGTAAGTACATTTTGTGTGTAGTAATTACATCTTGTGTGTAGTAAGTTCATCTTGTGTGCAGTAAGTAAATCTTGTGTGTAGTAAGTACATATTGTGTGTAGTAAGTACATCTTGTTTAGTAAGTACATCTTGTGTGTAGTACGTACATCTTGCGTAGTAAGTACATCGTGTGTTTAGTAAGTACATCTTATGTGCAGTAAGTACATCTTGTGTGCAGTAAGTATATATTGTGTAGTAAGTACATACTGTGTGCAGTATGTACTTGTGTGCAGTTAGTACATCTTGTGTGCAGTAAATACCTCTTGTGTGCAGTAAGTACATCGTGTGTGTAGTTCGTACATATTGTGTGTAGTAAGTACATATTGTGTAGTAAGTACATCTTGTGTGTAGTAAGTACATATTGTGTATAGTAATTATAACTTGTGTAGTAAGTACATCTTGTGTGCAGTAAGTACATATTGTGTGTAGTAAGTACATATTGTGTAGTAAGTACATCTTGTGTGTAGTAAGTACATATTGTGTATAGTAATTATAACTTGTGTAGTAAGTACATCTTGTGTGCAGTAAGTACATCTTGTGTGCAGTAAGTACATCTTGTATGCAGTAAGGACATCTTGTGTAGTAAGTACATCTTGTGTACAGTAAGTACATCTTGTGTGCAGTAAGTACATCTTGTGTGCAGTAATTACATCGTGTGTAGTAAGTACATTTTATGTGCAGTAAGTACATCTTGTGTAGTAAGTACATCTTGTCTGTAGTAAGTACATCTTGTGTGTAGTAAGTACTTCGTGTGTGTAGTACGTACATATTTTGTGTAGTAAGTACATCTTGTGTAGTAAGTACATCTTGTGTGTAGTAAGTACATTTTATGTGTAGTAAGTACATCTTGTGCAGTAATTACATCTCGTGTAGTAAGTACATCTTGTGTAGTAAGTACATCTTGTGTAGTAAGTACATCTTGTGTAGTAAGTACATCTTGTGTGTAGTAAGTACATCTTGTGTGTAGTAAGTACATATTGTGTAGTAAGTACACCTTGTGTGCAGTAAGTACGTATTGTGTGCAGTAAGTACATCTTGTGTGCGTAAGTACATATTGTGTGCAGTATGTACATCTTGTGTAGTAAGCACATCTTGTGTAATAAGTACATCGTGTGTAGTAAGTACATGTTGTGTAGAAAGTACATCTCGAATAGTAAGTACTTCTTGTGTAGTAAGTTCATCTTGTGTGCAGTAAGTACATCTTGTGTGCAGTAAGTACTTAGTGTGTGCAGTAAGTACATCTTGTGTGTAGTAAGTACATCTTGTGTGTAGTAAGTACATCTTGTTTAGTAAGTACATCCTGTGTGTAGCAAGTACATCTTATGTAGTAAGAACATCTTGTGTGTAGTAAGTACATCTTTTGTGTAGTAAGTACATCTTGTGTAGTAAGTACATCTTGTGTGTAGTAAGTACATCTTGTGTGTAGTAAGAACATCTTGTGTAGTAAGTACACCTTGTGTGCAGTAAGTACGTCTTGTGTGCAGTAAGTACCTCTTGTGTGCAGTAAGTACATCTTGTGTGCAGTATGTACATCTTGTGTAGTAAGTACATCTTGTGTAATAAGTACATCGTGTGTAGTAAGTACATTTTGTGTAGTAAGTACATCTCGAATAGTAAGTACTTCTTGTTTAGTAGGTTCATCTTTTGTGCAGTAAGTACATCTTGTATGCAGTAAGTACTTAGTGTGTGCAGTAAGTACATCTTGTGTGTAGTAAGTACATCTTGTGTGTAGTAAGTACATCTTGTTTAGTAAGTACATCTTGTGTGTAGCAAGTACATCTTGTGTAGTAAGATCATCTTGTGTGTAGTAAGTACATCTTTTGTGTAGTAAGTACATCTTGTGTAGTAAGTACATCTTGTGTGTAGTAAGTACATCTTGTGTAGTAAGTACATCTTGTGTGCAGTAAGTATATATTTTGTAGTAAGTACATATTGTGTGCAGTAAGTACTTGTGTGCAGTAAGTACATCTTGTGTGCAGTAAATACTCTTGTGTGCAGTAAGTACATCTTGTGTGCAGTAAGTACATCTTGTGTGAGTAAGTACATCTTGTGTAGTAAGTACATCTTGTGTGCAGTAAGTACATCTTGTGTGCAGTAAGTACATCTTGTGTGCAGTAAGGACATCTTGTGTAGTAAGTACATCTTGTGTACAGTAAGTACATCTTGTGTGCAGTAAGTACATCTTGTGTGCAGTAAGTACATCGTGTGTAGTAAGTACATTTTATGTACAGTAAGTACATCTCGTGTAGTAAGTACATATTGTTTGTAGTAAGTACATCTTGTGTGTAGTAAGTACTTCGTGTGTGTAGTACGTACATATTTTGTGTATTAAGTACATCTTGTGTAGTAAGTACATCTTGTGTGTAGTAAGTACATATTATGTGTAGTAAGTACATCTCGTGTAGTAAGTACATCTTGTGTAGTAAGTATATCTTGTGTAGTAAGTACATCTTGTGTGTAATAAGTATATCTTGTGTGTAGTAAGAACTTTTGTGTAGTAAGTACACCTTGTGTAGTAAGTAAATCTTGTGTGTAGTACGTACATATTATGTGTAGTAAGTACATCTCGCATAGTAATTACTTCTTGTGTAGTAAGTACATTTTGTGTGTAGTAATTACATCTTGTGTGTAGTAAGTTCATCTTGTGTGCAGTAAGTAAATCTTGTGTGTAGTAAGTACATATTGTGTGTAGTAAGTACATCTTGTTTAGTAAGTACATCTTGTGTGTAGTACGTACATCTTGCGTAGTAAGTACATCGTGTGTTTAGTAAGTACATCTTATGTGCAGTAAGTACATCTTGTGTGCAGTAAGTATATATTGTGTAGTAAGTACATATTGTGTGCAGTATGTACTTGTGTGCAGTTAGTACATCTTGTGTGCAGTAAATACCTCTTGTGTGCAGTAAGTACATCGTGTGTGTAGTTCGTACATATTGTGTGTAGTAAGTACATATTGTGTAGTAAGTACATCTTGTGTGTAGTAAGTACATATTGTGTATAGTAATTATAACTTGTGTAGTAAGTACATCTTGTGTGCAGTAAGTACATCTTGTGTGCAGTAAGTACATCTTGTGTGCAGTAAGTACATCTTGTATGCAGTAAGGACATCTTGTGTAGTAAGTACATCTTGTGTACAGTAAGTACATCTTGTGTGCAGTAAGTACATCTTGTGTGCAGTAAGTACATCGTGTGTAGTAAGTACATTTTATGTGCAGTAAGTACATCTTGTGTAGTAAGTACATCTTGTCTGTGGTAAGTACATCTTGTGTGTAGTAAGTACTTCGTGTGTGTAGTACGTACATATTTTGTGTAGTAAGTACATCTTGTGTAGTAAGTACATCTTGTGTGTAGTAAGTACATTTTATGTGTAGTAATTGCATCTTGTGCAGTAATTACATCTCGTGTAGTAAGTACATCTTGTGTAGTAAGTACATCTTGTGTGTAGTAAGTACATCTTGTGTGTAGTAAGTACATATTGTGTAGTAAGTACACCTTGTGTGCAGTAAGTACGTATTGTGTGCAGTAAGTACATCTTGTGTGCGTAAGTACATATTGTGTGCAGTATGTACATCTTGTGTAGTAAGCACATCTTGTGTAATAAGTACATCGTGTGTAGTAAGTACATGTTGTGTAGAAAGTACATCTCGAATAGTAAGTACTTCTTGTGTAGTAAGTTCATCTTGTGTGCAGTAAGTACATCTTGTGTGCAGTAAGTACTTAGTGTGTGCAGTAAGTACATATTGTGTGTAGTAAGTACATCTTGTGTGTAGTAAGTACATCTTGTTTAGTAAGTACATCCTGTGTGTAGCAAGTACATCTTATGTAGTAAGAACATCTTGTGTGTAGTAAGTACATCTTTTGTGTAGTAAGTACATCTTGTGTAAAAAGTACATCTTGTGTGTAGTAAGTACATCTTGTGTGTAGTAAGAACATCTTGTGTAGTAAGTACACCTTGTGTGCAGTAAGTACGTCTTGTGTGCAGTAAGTACCTCTTGTGTGCAGTAAGTACATCTTGTGTGCAGTAAGTACATCTTGTGTGCAGTAAGTACATCTTGTGTAGTAAGTACATCTTGTGTAATAAGTACATCGTGTGTAGTAAGTACATTTTGTGTAGTAAGTACATCTCGAATAGTAAGTACTTCTTGTTTAGTAGGTTCATCTTTTGTGCAGTAAGTACATCTTGTATGCAGTAAGTACTTAGTGTGTGCAGTAAGTACATCTTGTGTGTAGTAAGTACATCTTGTGTGTAGTAAGTACATCTTGTTTAGTAAGTACATCTTGTGTGTAGCAAGTACATCTTGTGTAGTAAGATCATCTTGTGTGTAGTAAGTACATCTTTTGTGTAGTAAGTACATCTTGTGTAGTAAGTACATCTTGTGTGTAGTAAGTACATCTTGTGTAGTAAGTACATCTTGTGTGCAGTAAGTATATATTTTGTAGTAAGTACATATTGTGTGCAGTAAGTACTTGTGTGCAGTAAGTACATCTTGTGTGCAGTAAATACCTCTTGTGTGCAGTAAGTACATCTTGTGTGCAGTAAGTGCATCTTGTGTGCAGTAAGGACATCTTGTGTAGTAAGTACATCTTGTGTACAGTAAGTACATCTTGTGTGCAGTAAGTACATCTTGTGTAGTAAGTACATCTTGTGTGTAGTAAGTACATCTTGTGTAGTAAGTACATCTTGTGTGCAGTAAGTATATATTTTGTAGTAAGTACATATTGTGTGTAGTAAGTACATATTGTGTGCAGTAAGTACTTGTGTGCAGTAAGTACATCTTGTGTGCAGTAAATACCTCTTGTGTGCAGTAAGTACATCTTGTGTGCAGTAAGTGCATCTTGTGTGCAGTAAGGACATCTTGTGTAGTAAGTACATCTTGTGTACAGTAAGTACATCTTGTGTGCAGTAAGTACATCGTGTGTAGTAAGTACATTTTATGTACAGTAAGTACATCTCGTGTAGTAAGTACATATTGTTTGTAGTAAGTACATCTTGTGTGTAGTAAGTACTTCGTGTGTGTAGTACGTACATATTTTGTGTATTAAGTACATCTTGTGTAGTAAGTACATCTTGTGTGTAGTAAGTACATATTATGTGTAGTAAGTACATCTCGTGTAGTAAGTACATCTTGTGCAGTAAGTACATCGTGTGTAGTAAGTACATTTTGTGTACAGTAAGTACATCTTGTGTGCAGTAAGTACATCTTGTGTGCAGTAAGTACATCGTGTGTAGTAAGTACATTTTATGTACAGTAAGTACATCTCGTGTAGTAAGTACATATTGTTTGTAGTAAGTACATCTTGTGTGTAGTAAGTACTTCGTGTGTGTAGTACGTACATATTTTGTGTATTAAGTACATCTTGTGTAGTAAGTACATCTTGTGTGTAGTAAGTACATATTATGTGTAGTAAGTACATCTCGTGTAGTAAGTACATCTTGTGTAGTAAGTATATCTTGTGTAGTAAGTACATCTTGTGTGTAATAAGTACATCTTGTGTGTAGTAAGAACATTTTGTGTAGTAAGTACACCTTGTGTAGTAAGTACATCTTGTGTGTAGTACGTACATATTATGTGTAGTAAGTACATCTCGCATAGTAAGTACTTCTTGTGTAGTAAGTACATTTTGTGTGTAGTAATTACATCTTGTGTGTAGTAAGTTCATCTTGTGTGCAGTAAGTACATCTTGTGTGCAGTAAGTAAATCTTGTGTGTAGTAAGTACATATTGTGTGTAGTAAGTACATCTTGTTTAGTAAGTACATCTTGTGTGTAGTACGTACATCTTGCGTAGTATGTACATCGTGTGTTTAGTAAGTACATCTTATGTGCAGTAAGTAAATCTTGTGTGCAGTAAGTATATATTGTGTAGTAAGTACATATTGTGTGCAGTATGTACTTGTGAGCAGTTAGTACATCTTTTGTGCAGTAAATACCTCTTGTGTGCAGTAAGTACATCTTGTGTGCAGTATGTACATCTTTTGTAGTAAGTACACATCTTGTGTAATAAGTACATCGTGTGTAGTAAGTACATCTTGTGTAGTAAGTACATCGTGTGTGTAGTAAGTACATCGTGTGTGTAGTACGTACATATTGTGTGTAGTAAGTACATATTGTGTAGTAAATACATCTTGTGTAGTAAGTACATCGTGTGTGTAGTAAGTACATCGTGTGTGTAGTACGTACATATTGTGTGTAGTAAGTACATATTGTGTAGTAAGTACATCTTGTGTAGTAAGTACATCGTGTGTGTAGTAAGTACATCGTGTGTGTAGTACGTACATATTGTGTAGTAAGTACATATTGTGTAGTAAATACATCTTGTGTGCAGTAAGTACATCTTGTGTGCAGTAAGTACATCTTGTATGCAGTAAGGACATCTTGTGTAGTAAGTACATCTTGTGTGCAGTAAGTACATCTTGTGTGCAGTAAGTACATCGTGTGTAGTAAGTACATTTTATGTGCAGTAACTACATCTTGTGCAGTAAGTACATCTTGTGTGCAGTAAGTACATCTTGTATGCAGTAAGGACATCTTGTGTAGTAAGTACATCTTGTTGACAGTAAGTACATCTTGTGTAGTAAGTAAATCTTGTGTAATAATTACATCATGTGTAGTAAGTACATCTTGTGTAGTAAGTACATCTTGTGTGTAGTAAGTACATCTTGTGTGCAGTATGAACATATTTTGTAGTAAGTACACATCTTGTGTAATAAGTACATCGTGTGTAGTAAGAACATCTTGAGTAGTAAGTACATCGTTTGTGTAGTAAGTACATCGTGTATGTAGTACGTACATATTGTGTAGTAAGTACACCTTGTGTGCAGTAAGTACATCTTGTGTGCAGTAAGGACACCATGTGTGCAGTAAGTACATCTCGTGTAGTAAGGACATCTTGTGTAGTAAGTACATCTTGTGTGCAGTAAGTACATCTTGTGTGCAGTAAGAACATCGTGTGTAGTAAGTACATTTTATGTGCAGTAAGTACATCTTGTGTAGTAAGTACATCTTGTGTGTAGTAAGTACATCTTGTGTGTAGTAAGTACTTAGTGTGTGTAGTACGTACATATTTTGTGTAGTAAGTACATCTTGTGTAGTAAGTACATCTTGTGTGTAGTAAGTACATTTTATGTGTAGTAAGTACATCTTGTGCAGTAAGTACATCTTGTGTAGTAAGTACATCTTGTGTAGTAAGTACATCTTGTGTGTAGTAAGTACATCTTGTGTGTAGTAAGAACATCTTGTGTAGTAAGTACACCTTGTGTGCAGTAAGTACGTCTTGTGTGCAGTAAGTGCCTCTTGTGTGCAGTAAGTACATCTGGTGTGCAGTAAGTACATCTTGTGTAGTATGTACATCTTGTGTAGTAAGTACATCTTGTGTGTAGTAAGTACATCTTGTGTGTAGTAAGTACATATTGTGTAGTAAGTACATCTTGTGTGCAGTAAGTACGTCTTGTTTGCAGTAAGTACCTCTTGTGTGCAGTAAGTACATATTGTATGCAGTATGTACATCTTGTGTAGTAAGTTCATCTTGTGTAATAAGTACATCGTGTGTAGTAAGTACATTTTGTGTAGTAAGTACATCTCGAATAGTAAGTACTTCTTGTGTAGTAAGTTCATCGTGTGTGCAGTAAGTACATCTTGTGTGCAGTAAGTACATCTTGTGTGCAGTAAGTACATCGTGTGTAGTAAGTACATTTTATGTTCAGTAAGTACATCTTGTGTAGTAAGTACATCTTGTGTGTAGTAAGTACATCTTGTGTGTAGTAAGTACTTAGTGTGTGTAGTACGTACATATTTTGTGTAGTAAGTACATCTTGTGTAGTAAGTACATCTTGTATGTAGTACGTACATGTTGTGTAGTAAGTACATCTTGTGTGCAGTAAGTACATCTTGTGTGCAGTAAGTACACCATGTGTGCAGTAAGTACATCTTGTATGCAGTAAGGACATCTTGTGCAGTAAGTACGTCTTGTGTGCAGTAAGTACCTCTTGTGTGCAGTAAGTACATCTGGTGTGCAGTAAGTACATCTTGTGTAGTAAGTACATCTTGTGTAGTAAGTACATCTTGTGTGTAGTAAGTACATCTTGTGTGTAGTAAGTACATATTGTGTAGTAAGTACACCTTGTGTGCAGTAAGTACGTCTTGTGTGCAGTAAGTACCTCTTGTGTGCAGTAAGTACATATTGTATGCAGTGTGTACATCTTGTGTAGTAAGTACATCTTGTGTAATATGTACATCGTGTGTAGTAAGTACATTTTGTCTGTAGTAAGTACATCTCGAATAGTAAGTACTTCTTGTGTAGTAAGTTCATCTTGTGTGCAGTAAGTACATCTTGTGTGCAGTATGTACTTAGTGTGTGCAGTAAGTACATCTTGTGTGTAGTAAGTACATCTTTGGTGTAGTAAGTACATATTGTGTAGTAAGTACATCTTGTGTGTAGTAAGTACATCTTGTGCGTAGTAAGAACATCTTGTGTAGTAAGTACACCTTGTGTGCAGTACGTACGTCTTGTGTGCAGTAAGTACCTCTTGTGTGCAGTAAGTACAGCTTTTGTGCAGTAAGTACATCTTGTGTAGTAAGTACATTTTGTGTAGTAAGTACATCTTGTGTGTAGTATGTACATATTGTATGTAGTAAGTACATATTGTGTAGTAAGTACACCTTGTGTGCAGTAAGTACGTCTTGTGTGTAGTAAGTACCTCTTGTTTGCAGTAAGTACATATTGTGTGCAGTATGTACATCTTTTGTAGTAAGTACATCTTGTGTAATAAGTACATCGTGTGTAATAAGTACATTTTGTGTAGTAAGTACATCTTGTGTGCAGTAAGTACATCTTGTTTGCAGTAAGTACATCTTGTTTGCAGTAAGTACATATTGTGTGCAGTAAGTACATCTTGTGTGCAGTAAGTACATCTTGTGTAGTAAGTACAGCTTGTGTGCAGTAAGTACATCTTGTGTAGTAAGTACATCTTGTGTAATAATTACATCATGTGTAGTAAGTACATCGTGTGTAGTAAGTACATTTTGTGTAGTAAGTACATCTCGAATAGTAAGTACTTCTTGTGTAGTAAGTTCCTCTTGTGTGCAGTAAGTACATCTTGAGTGCAGTAAGTACTTAGTGTGTGCAGTAAGTACATATTGTGTGTAGTAAGTACATCTTGTGTGTAGTAAGTACATATTGTGTAGTAAGTACATCTTGTGTGCAGTAAGTACGTCTTGTGTGCAGTAAGTACCTCTTGTGTGCAGTAAGTACATATTGTATGCAGTATGTACATCTTGTGTAGTAAGTTCATCTTGTGTAATAAGTACATCGTGTGTAGTAAGTACATTGTGTGTAGTAAGTACATCTCGAATAGTAAGTACTTCTTGTGTAGTAAGTTCATCGTGTGTGCAGTAAGTACATCTTGTGTGCAGTAAGTACATCTTGTGTGCAGTAAGTACATCGTGTGTAGTAAGTACATTTTATGTTCAGTAAGTACATCTTGTGTAGTAAGTACATCTTGTGTGTAGTAAGTACATCTTGTGTGTAGTAAGTACTTAGTGTGTGTAGTACGTACATATTTTGTGTAGTAAGTACATCTTGTGTAGTAAGTACATCTTGTGTGTAGTAAGTACATCGTGTATGTAGTACGTACATATTGTGTAGTAAGTACATCTTGTGTGCAGTAAGTACATCTTGTGTGCAGTAAGTACACCATGTGTGCAGTAAGTACATCTTGTATGCAGTAAGGACATCTTGTGCAGTAAGTACGTCTTGTGTGCAGTAAGTACCTCTTGTGTGCAGTAAGTACATCTGGTGTGCAGTAAGTACATCTTGTGTAGTAAGTACATCTTGTGTAGTAAGTACATCTTGTGTGTAGTAAGTACATCTTGTGTGTAGTAAGTACATATTGTGTAGTAAGTACACCTTGTGTGCAGTAAGTACGTCTTGTGTGCAGTAAGTACCTCTTGTGTGCAGTAAGTACATATTGTATGCAGTGTGTACATCTTGTGTAGTAAGTACATCTTGTGTAATAAGTACATCGTGTGTAGTAAGTACATTTTGTCTGTAGTAAGTACATCTCGAATAGTAAGTACTTCTTGTGTAGTAAGTTCATCTTGTGTGCAGTAAGTACATCTTGTGTGCAGTATGTACTTAGTGTGTGCAGTAAGTACATCTTGTGTGTAGTAAGTACATCTTTGGTGTAGTAAGTACATATTGTGTAGTAAGTACATCTTGTGTGTAGTAAGTACATCTTGTGTGTAGTAAGAACATCTTGTGTAGTAAGTACACCTTGTGTGCAGTACGTACGTCTTGTGTGCAGTAAGTACACTTTGTAGTAAGTACATCTTGTGTGCAGTAAGTACTCTTGTGTGAGTAAGTACAGCTTTTGTGAGTAAGTACATCTTGTGTAGTAAGTACATTTTGTGTAGTAAGTACATCTTGTGTAGTAAGACATCTTGTGTAGTAAGTACACCTTGTGTGAGTACGTACGTCTTGTGTGCAGTAAGTACATCTTGTGTAGTAAGTACATCTTGTGTGCAGTAAGTACCTCTTGTGTGCAGTAAGTACAGCTTTTGTGCAGTAAGTACATCTTGTGTAGTAAGTACATTTTGTGTAGTAAGTACATCTTGTGTGTAGTATGTACATATTGTATGTAGTAAGTACATATTGTGTAGTAAGTACACCTTGTGTGCAGTAAGTACGTCTTGTGTGCAGTAAGTACCTCTTGTTTGCAGTAAGTACATATTGTGTGCAATATGTACATCTTTTGTAGTAAGTACATCTTGTGTAATAAGTACATCGTGTGTAATAAGTACATTTTGTGTAGTAAGTACATCTTGTGTGCAGTAAGTACATCTTGTTTGCAGTAAGTACATCTTGTTTGCAGTAAGTACATATTGTGTGCAGTAAGTACATCTTGTGTGCAGTAAGTACATCTTGTGTAGTAAGTACAGCTTGTGTGCAGTAAGTACATCTTGTGTAGTAAGTACATCTTGTGTAATAATTACATCATGTGTAGTAAGTACATCGTGTGTAGTAAGTACATTTTGTGTAGTAAGTACATCTCGAATAGTAAGTACTTCTTGTGTAGTAAGTTCATCTTGTGTGCAGTAAGTACATCTTGAGTGCAGTAAGTACTTAGTGTGTGCAGTAAGTACATCTTGTGTGTAGTAAGTACATCTTGTGTGTAGTAAGTACATCTTGTTTAGTAAGTACATCTTGTGTGTAGCAAGTACATCTTGTGTAGTAAGAACATCTTGTGTGTAGTAAGTACATCTTGTGTGTAGTAAGTACATCTTGTGTAGTTAGTACATCTTGTGTGTAGTAAGTACATCTTGTGTAGTAAGTACATCTCATGTAGTAAGTACATCTTGTGTAGTAAGTACATCTTGTGTGCAGTAAGTACATCTTGTTTGCAGTAAGTACATATTGTATGCAGTAAGTACATCTTGTGTGCAGTAAGTACATCTTGTGTAGAAAGTACAGCTTGTATGCAGTAAGTACATCTTGTGTAGTAAGAACATCTTGTGTGTAGTAAGTACATCTTGTGTAGTAAGTACATCTTGTGTGTAGTAAGTACATCTTGTGTGCAGTAAGTACATCTTGTGTGCAGTAAGTATATATTGTGTAGTAAGTACATATTGTGTGCAGTAAGTACTTGTGTGCAGTAAGTACATCTTGTGTGCATTAAATACCTCTTGGGTGCAGTAAGTACATCTTGTGTAGTAAGTACATCTTGTGTAATAAGTGCATAGCGTGTAGTAAGTACATCTTGTGTGTAGTAAGTACATATTGTGTATAGTAAGTACATCTTGTGTAGTAAGTACATCTTGTGTACAGTAAGTACATATTGTGTGCAGTAAGTGCGTCTTGTGTGCAGTAAGTACCTCTTGTGTGCAGTAAGTACATCTTGTGTGCAGTATGTACATCTTTTGTAGTAAGTACACATCTTGTGTAATAAGTACATCGTGTATAGTAATTACATCTTGTGTAGTAAGTACATGTTGTGTGTAGTAAGTACATCGTGTGTGTAGTAAGTACATATTGTGTGTAGTAAGTACATAGTGTGTAGTAAGTACATCTTGTGTGTAGTAAGTACATATTGTGTATAGTAATTACAACTTGTGTAGTAAGTACATCTTGTGTGCAGTAAGTACATCTTGTGTGCAGTAAGTACATCTTGTGTGTAGTAAGTATTTCCTGTGTGTAGTACGTACATATTTTGTGTAGTATGTACATCTTGTGTGTAGTAAGTACATATTGTGTATAGTAATTACAACTTGTGTAGTAAGTACATCTTGTGTGCAGTAAGTACATCTTGTGTGCAGTAAGTACATATTGTGTGCAGTAAGGACATCTTGTGCAGTAAGTACATTTTGTGTGCAGTAAATACATCGTGTGTACTAAGTACATTTTATTTGCAGTAAGTACATCTCGTGTAGTAACTACATCGTGTGTGTAGTAAGTACATCTTGTGTGTAGTAAGTACTTCGTGTGTGTAGTACGTACATATTTTGTGTAGTAAGTACATCTTGTGTAGTAAGTACATCTTGTGTGTAGTAACTACATTTTATGTGTAGTAAGTACATCTTGTGTAGTAAGTACATCTCGTGTAGTAAATACATATTGTGTAGTAAGTACATCTTGTGTAGTAAGTACATCTTGTTTGTAGTAAGTACATCTTGTGTGTAGTAAGAACATCTTGTGTAGTAAGTACATCTTGTGTGTAGTAAGTACATCTTGTGTGTAGTAAGAACATCTTGTGTAGTAAGTACATCTTGTGTGTAGTAAGTACATCTTGTTTGTAGTAAGAACATCTTGTGTAGTAAGTACATCTCGCATAGTAAGTACTTCTTGTGTAGTAAGTACATATTGTGTGTAGTAAGTACATCTTGTGTGTAGTAAGAACATGTTGTGTAGTAAATACACCTTGTGTGCAGTAAGTACGTATTGTGTGCAGTAATTACCTCTTTTGTGCAGTAAGTACATCGTGTTTGCAGTATGTACATCTTGTGTAGTAAGTACATCTTGTGTAATACGTACATCGTGTGTAGTAAGTACATCTCGCATAGTAAGTACATCTTGTGTAGTAAGTACATCTTGTGTGTAGTAAGTACATCTTGTGTGTAGTAAGTTCATCTTGTGTGCAGTATGTACATCTTTTGTAGTAAGTACACATCTTGTGTAATAAGTACATCGTGTATAGTAATTACATCTTGTGTAGTAAGTACATGTTGTGTGTAGTAAGTACATCGTGTGTGTAGTAAGTACATATTGTGTGTAGTAAGTACATAGTGTGTAGTAAGTACATCTTGTGTGTAGTAAGTACATATTGTGTATAGTAATTACAACTTGTGTAGTAAGTACATCTTGTGTGCAGTAAGTACATCTTGTGTGCAGTAAGTACATCTTGTGTGTAGTAAGTATTTCCTGTGTGTAGTACGTACATATTTTGTGTAGTATGTACATCTTGTGTGTAGTAAGTACATATTGTGTATAGTAATTACAACTTGTGTAGTAAGTACATCTTGTGTGCAGTAAGTACATCTTGTGTGCAGTAAGTACATATTGTGTGCAGTAAATACATCGTGTGTACTAAGTACATTTTATTTGCAGTAAGTACATCTCGTGTAGTAACTACATCGTGTGTGTAGTAAGTACATCTTGTGTGTAGTAAGTACTTCGTGTGTGTAGTACGTACATATTTTGTGTAGTAAGTACATCTTGTGTAGTAAGTACATCTTGTGTGTAGTAACTACATTATATGTGTAGTAAGTACATCTTGTGTAGTAAGTACATCTCGTGTAGTAAATACATCTTGTGTAGTAAGTACATCTTGTGTAGTAAGTACATCTTGTTTGTAGTAAGTACATCTTGTGTGTAGTAAGAACATCTTGTGTAGTAAGTACATCTTGTGTGTAGTAAGTACATCTTGTGTGTAGTAAGAACATCTTGTGTAGTAAGTACATCTTGTGTGTAGTAAGTACATCTTGTTTGTAGTAAGAACATCTTGTGTAGTAAGTACATCTCGCATAGTAAGTACTTCTTGTGTAGTAAGTACATATTGTGTGTAGTAAGTACATCTTGTGTGTAGTAAGAACATGTTGTGTAGTAAGTACACCTTGTGTGCAGTAAGTACGTATTGTGTGCAGTAATTACCTCTTTTGTGCAGTAAGTACATCGTGTGTGCAGTATGTACATCTTGTGTAGTAAGTACATCTTGTGTAATACGTACATCGTGTGTAGTAAGTACATCTCGCATAGTAAGTACTTCGTGTGTGCAGTAAGTACATCTTTTGTGTAGTAAGTACATCTTGTGTGTAGTAAGTACATCTTGTGTAGTAAGTACATATTGTGTGTAGTACGTACATCTTGTGTGCAGTAAGTACATCGTTTGTGCAGTAAGTACTTAGTGTGTGCAGTAAGTACATCTTGTGTGTAGCAAGTACATCTTGTGTAGTAAGAACATCTTGTGTGTAGTAAGTACATATTGTGTGTAGTAAGTACATCTTGTGTAGTAAGTACATCTTGTGTGTAGTAAATACATCTTGTATAGTAAGTACATCTCATGTAGTAAGTACATATTGTGTGTAGTAAGTACATCTTGTGTAGTAAGGACATCTTGTGTGCAGTAAGTACATCTTGTTTGCAGTAAGTACATCTTGTGTAGTAAGTACATATTGTGTGTAGTAAGTACATCTTTTGTAGTAAGTACATCTTGTGTGCAGTAAGTACATATTGTGTGTAGTAAGTACATCTTGTGTAGTAAGTACATAGTGTGTGTAGTAAGTACATATTGTGTGTAGTAAGTACATCTTGTGTAGTAAGTACATATTGTGTGTAGTAAGTACATCTTGTGTAGTAAGTACATCTTGTGTGTAGTAAATACATCTTGTGTAGTAAGTACATCTCATGTAGTAAGTACATATTGTGTGTATTAATTACATCTTGTGTAGTAAGTACATCTTGTGTGCAGTAAGTACATCTTGTTTGCAGTAAGTACATCTTGTGTGCAGTAAGTACATAGTGAGTGCAGTAAGTACATCTTTTGTAGTAAGTACATCTTGTGTGCAGTAAGTACATCTTGTGTAGTAAGTACATCGTGTGTAGTAAGTACATCGTGTGTAGTAAGAACATCTTGTGTAGCAAGTACATCTCGCATAGTAAGTACTTCTTGTGTAGTAAGTCCATATTGTGTGTAGTAAGTACATCTTGTGTGTAGTAAGAACATCTTGTTTAGTAAGTACACCTTGTGTGCACTAAGTTCGTATTGTGTGCAGTAAGTACATCTTGTGTGCAGTATGTACATCTTTTGTAGTAAGTACATATTGTGTAATACGTACATCATTTGTAGTAAGTACATCTTGTGTAGTAAGTACATCTCGCATAGTAAGTACTTCTTGTGTAGTAAGTTCATCTTGTGTGCAGTAAGTACATCTTGTGTGCATTAAGTACTTAGTGTGTGCAGTATGTACATCTTGTGTGTGGTAAGTACATATTGTGTGTAGTAAGTACATCTTGTTTAGTAAGTACATCTTGTGTGTAGTAAGTACATCTTGTGTAGTAAGAACATCTTGTTTGTAGTAAGTACATCTTGTGTGTAGTAAGTACATCTTGTGTAGTAAGTACATCTTGTGTAGTAAGTAATTCTCGTGTAGTAAGTACATATTGTGTGTAGTAAGTACATCTTGTGTAGTCAGTACATCTTGTGTACAGTAAGTACATCTTGTTTGCAGTAAGTACAACTTGTGTGCAGTAAGTACATCTTGTGTGGAGTAAGTACATCTTGTGTAGTAAGTACATCTTGTGTAATAAGATCATCGTGTGTAGTAAGTACATCTTGTGTAGCAAGTTCATCGTGTGTGTAGTAAGTACATCGTGTGTGTAGTAAGTACATCTTGTTTGTAGTAAGTACATCTTGTGTGTAGTAAGTACATATTGTGTAGTAAGTACATCTTGTGTGTAGTAAGTACTTCTTGTGTAGTAAGTACATCTCGCATAGTAAGTACTTCTTGTGTAGTAAGTACATCTTGTGTGTAGTAAGTACATCTTGTGTGTAGTAAGTTCATCTTGTGTGCAGTAAGTACATCTTGTGTGCAGTAAGTACTTCGTGTGTGCAGTAAGTACATCTTTTGTGTAGTAAGTACATCTTGTGTGTAGTAAGTACATCTTGTTTAGTTAGTACATCTTGTGTGTAGTACGTACATCTTGTGTGCAGTAAGTACATCTTGTGTGCAGTAAGTACTTAGTGTGTGCAGTAAGTACATCTTGTGTAGTAAGTACATCTTGTGTGTAGTAAATACATCTTGTGTAGTAAGTACATCTCATGTAGTAAGTACATCTTGTGTGTAGTAAGTACATCTTGTGTAGTAAGTACATCTTGTGTGCAGTAAGTACATCTTGTGTAGTAAGTACATCTTGTGTGCAGTAAATACATCTTGTGTAGTAAGTACATCTTGTGTAATAAGTACATCGTGTGTAGTAAGTACATCGTGTGTAATAAGTACATAGCGTGTAGTAAGTACATATTGTGTAGTAAGTACATCTTGTGTGCAGTAAGTACATCTTGTGAGCAGTAAGTACGTCTTGTGTGCAGTAAGTACCTCTTGTGTGCAGTATGTACATCTTGTGTGCAGTATGTACATCTTTTGTAGTAAGTACACATCTTGTGTAATAAGTACATCGTGTGTAGTAAGTACATATTGTGTGTAGTAAGTACATATTGTGTAGTAAGTACATCTTGTGTGCAGTAAGTACATATTGTGTGCAGTAAGTACATCTTGTGTGCAGTATGGACATCTTGTGCAGTAAGTACATCTTGTGTGTAGTAAGTACTTCGTGTGTGTAATACGTACATATTTTGTGTAGTAAGTACATATTGTGTAGTAAGTACATCTTGTGTGCAGTAAGTACATATTGTGTGCAGTAAGTACATCTTGTGTGCAGTAAGTACATCTTGTGTGCAGTAAGTACATCTTGTGTGCAGTAAGGACATCTTGTGCAGTAAGTACATCTTGTGTGTAGTAAGTACTTCGTGTGTGTAGTACGTACATATTTTGTGTAGTAAGTACATCTTGTGTAGTAAGTACATCTTGTGTGTAGTAAGTACATCTTGTGTAGTAAGTACATCTCGTGTAGTAAGTACATCTTGTGTAGTAAGTACATCTTGTGCAGTAAGTAATTCTTGTGTAGTAAGTACATCTTGTGTAGTAAGTACATCTTGTGTGTAGTAAGTACATCTTGTGTGTAGTAAGTACATATTGTGTAGTAAGTACATCTTGTGTGTAGTAAGTACATCTTGTGTAGTATGTACATATTGTTTGTAGTAAGTACATCTTGTGTGTAGTAAGTACTTCGTGTGTGTATTACGTACATATTTTGTGTAGTATGTACATCTTGTGTAGTAAGTACATCTTGTATGTAGTAAGTACATCTTGTGTGTAGTAAGTACATCTTGTGTAGTAAGTACATCTCGTGTAGTAAGTACATCTTGTGTAGTAAGTACATCTTGTGTAGTAAGTACATCTTGTGTGTAGTAAGTACATCTTGTGTGTAGTAAGAACATATTGTTTAGTAAGTACACCTTGTGTGCAGTAAGTACGTCTTGTGTGCAGTAAATACCTCTTGTGTGCAGTAAGTACATCTTGTGTGCAGTATGCACAGCTTGTGTAGTAAGTACATATTGTGTAGTAAGTACATCTCGCATAGTAAGTACTTCTTGTGTAGTAAGTACATCTTGTGTGTAGTAAGTACATCTTGTGTGTAGTAAGTTCATCTTGTGTGCAGTAAGTACATCTTGTGTGCAGTAAGTACTTCGTGTGTGCAGTAAGTACATCTTTTGTGTAGTAAGTACATCTTGTGTGTAGTAAGTACATCTTGTTTAGTAAGTACATCTTGTGTGTAGTACGTACATCTTGTGTGCAGTAAGTACATATTGTGTGCAGTAGGTACCTAGTGTGTGCAGTAAGTACATCTTGTGTGTAGCAAATACATCTTGTGTAGTAAGAACATCTTGTTTGTAGTAAGTACATAGTGTGTGTAGTAAGTGTAACCCATGTCATATTTATCTAAAAGAGTAATAATTATTGATATTTAGTACATGTACATCATAATATTTCCAAACCCTGCTGCAAGCATACCACCCAATAGTTTCCCCTATATGGCCTAATAAAATCACTGGTCTGAATCATATCATAATTATATAGCCTGGTCCCATACTATGTCTTTGTATAATATATACTAGTCTTCACTACTATTGTGTATAAAGTATTATGGGTGAGTGATTGTGAGTGACAATCAGGTCAGATGTGTGAATGAGTGAACTAAATCAACTAAGTAGGTGCACTTTCCAACTAACTTGTTCAAGACCCTTATCCCACACTCTTACTCTACTAGTCAAACGGATAAGTTGAAAAGCTATCCTGTTTACCTTAATATATACTATACTAGTAAATTTATACATATATATAATATATGTATCAGCTGATAGCCGGACTCTGGTAATGTAATGTTTTATCTTTGATATTTTACATTGTAAAATATTTATTTGAACTGCTGGAATTGGAATTGTGTATTTACTATTTTGTATTGTGAAATTAAGTAGAATGATTTGTACATAATAATATTATGTATATATTGTATCTTACAGGCTCTTTATATCCATATATACGAATATACGAAAACAACCAGAGTTTGTCATATCTATAAACTCCCCGGTCTACATAAGTACATCTTGTGTAGTAAGTACATCTTGTGTGTAGTAAATACATCTTGTGTAGTAAGTACATCTCATGTAGTAAGTAAATCTTGTGTGTAGTAAGTACATCTTGTGTAGTAAGTACATCTTGTGTAGTAAGTACATCTTGTGTAATAAGTACATCGTGTGTAGTAAGTACATCGTGTGTAATAAGTACATAGCGTGTAGTAAGTACATCTTGTGTAGTAAGTACATCTTGTGTGCAGTAAGTACGTATTGTGTGCAGTAAGTACCTCTTGTGTGCAGTATGTACATCTTGTGTGCAGTATGTACATCTTTTGTAGTAAGTACACATCTTGTGTAATAAGTACATCGTGTGTAGTAAGTACATCTTGTGTAGTAAGTTCATCGTGTGTGTAGTAAGTACATCGTGTGTGTAGTAAATACATATTGTGTGTAGTAAGTACATATTGTGTAGTAAGTACATCTTGTGTGCAGTAAGTACATATTGTGTTCAGTAAGTACATCTTGTATGCAGTAAGGACATCTTGTGCAGTAAGTACTTCGTGTGTGTAGTACGTACATATTTTGTGTAGTAAGTACATCTTGTGTAGTAAGTACAACTTGTGTGTAGTAAGTACATCTTGTGTAGTAAGTACATCTCGTGTAGTAAGTACATCTTGTGTAGTAAGTACATCTTGTGTAGTAAGTAATTCTTGTGTAGTAAGTACATCTTGTGTAGTAAGTACATCTTGTGTGTAGTAAGTACATCTTGTGTGTAGTAAGTACATCGTGTGTGTAGTAAGAACATCTTGTGTAGTAAGTACATCTCGCATAGTTAGTACTTCTTGTGTAGTAAGTACATATTGTGTGTAGTAAGTACATCTTGTGTGTAGCAAGAACATCTTGTGTAGTAAGTACACCTTGCGTGCAGTAAGTACGTATTGTGTGCAGTAAGTACATCTTGTGTGCAGTATGTACATCTTGTGTAGTAAGATCATCTTGTGTAATAAGTACATCGTGTGTAGTAAGTACATCTTGTGTAGTAAGTACATCGTGTGTAGTAAGTACATCTCGCATAGTAAGTACTTCCTGTGTAGTAAGTTCATCTTGAGTGCAGTAAGTACATCTTGTGTGCAGTAAGTACTTAGTGTGTGCAGTAAGTACATCTTGTGTGTATTAAGTACATCTTGTGTGTAGTAAGTACATCTTGTTTAGTAAGTACATCTTGTGTGTAGTAAGTACATCTTGTGTAGTAAGAACATCTTGTGTGTAGTAAGTACATCTTGTGTGTAGTAAGTACATCTTGTGTAGTAAGTACATCTTGTGTGTAGTAAGTACATCTTGTGTAGTAAGTAATTCTCGTGTAGTAAGTACATCTTGTGTGTAGTAAGTACATCTTGTGTAGTAAGTACATCTTGTGTGTAGTAAGTACATCTTGTGTGCAGTAAGTACATCTTGTATGCAATAAGTACATCTTGTGTGCAGTAAGTACATCTTGTGTAGTAAGTACATCTTGTGTGCAGTAAGTACATCTTGTGTAGTGAGTACATCTTGTGTAATAAATACATCGTGTGTATTAAGTACATCTTGTGTAGTAAGTACATCGTGTGTGTCGTAAGTACATCGTGTGTGTAGTAAGTACATCTTGTGTGTATTAAGTACATCTTGTGTGTAGTAGGTACATATTGTGTAGTAAGTACATCTTGTGTGTAGTAAGTACTTCTTGTGTAGTAAGTACTTATTGTGTAGTAAGTACATCTTGTGTAGTAAGTACATCTTGTGTGTAGTAAGTACATCTTGTGTGTAGTAAGAACATTTTGTGTAGTAAGTACATCTTGTGTGTAGTAAGAACATTGTGTGTAGTAAGTACACCTTGTGTGCAATAAGTACGTCGTGTGTGCAGTAAGTACCTCTTGTGTAGTAAGTACATCTCGCATAGTAAGTACTTCTTGTGTAGTAATTACATCTTGTGTGTAGTAAGTACATCTTGTGTGTAGTAAGTTCATCTTGTGTGCAGTAAGTACATCGTGTGTGCAGTAAGTACTTCGTGTGTGTAGTAAGTACATCTTGTGTGTAGTATGTACATCTTGTGTGTAGTATGTACATCTTGTGTGTAGTAAGTACATCTTCTGTAGTACGTACATCTTGTGTGTAGTACGTACATCTTGTGTAGTAAGTACATATTGTGTGTAGTAAGTACATCTTGTGTGTAGTAAGTAAATCTTGTGTGCAGTAAGTACATCTTGTGTAAGAAGTACATAGCGTGTAGTAAGTACATATTTTGTAGTAAGTACATCTTGTGTACAGTAAGTACATCTTGTGTGCAGTAAGTACGTCTTGTGTGCAGTAAGTACCTCTTGTGTGCAGTATGTACATCTTTTGTAGTAAGTACACATCTTGTGTAATAAGTACATCGTGTGTAGTAAGTACATCTTGTGTAGTAAGTACATCGTGTGTGTAGTAAGTACATCGTGTGTGTAGTAAGTACATATTGTGTGTAGTACGTACATATTTTGTGTAGTAAGTACATCTTGTGTGTAGTAAGTACATATTGTGTATAGTAAGTACAACTTGTGTAGTAAGTACATCTTGTGTGAGTAATACATCTTGTGTAGTAAGTACATTTGTGTGAGTAAGGACATCTTGTGTGCAGTAAATACATCTTGTGTGCAGTAAGTACATCTTGTATGCAGTAAGGACATCTTGTGTAGTAAGTACATCTTGTGTACAGTATGTACATCTTGTGTGCAGTAAGTACATCTTTTGTGCAGTAAGTACATCGTGTGTAGTAAGTACATTTTATGTGCAGTAAGTACATCTCGTGTAGTAAGTACATCTTGTGTGTAGTAAGTACATATTGTGTGTAGTAAGTACTTCGTGTGTGTAGTACGTACATATTTTGTGTAGTAAGTACATCTTGTGTAGTAAGTACATCTTGTGTGTAGTAAGTACATTTTATGTGTAGTAAGTAAATCTTGTGTAGAAAGTACATCTCGTGTAGTAAGTACATCTTGTGTAGTAAGTACATCTTGTGTGCAGTAAGTACATCTTGTGAGCAGTATGTACATCTTTTGTAGTAAGTACATCTTGTGTAATAAGTACATCGTGTGTAGTAAGTACATCTTGTGTAGTAAGTACATCTCGCATAGTAAGTACTTCTTGTGTAGTAAGTACATCTTTTGTGTAGTAAGAACATCTTGTGTAGTAAGTACATCTTGTGTGCAGTAAGTACCTCTTGTGTGCAGTAAGTACCTCTTGTGTGCAGTAAGTACATCTTGTGTGCAGTATGTACATCTTTTGTAGTAAGTACACCTTGTGTGCAGTAAGTACGTCTTGTGTGCAGTAAGTACCTCTTGTGTGCAGTAAGTACATCTTGTGTGCAGTATGTACATCTTTTGTAGTAAGTACACATCTTGTGTAATAAGTACATCGTGTGTAGTAAGCACAACTTGTGTAGTACGTACATCGTGTGTGTAGTAAGTACATCGTGTATGTAGTAAGTACATATTGTGTGTAGTAAGTACAGATTGTGTAGTAAGTACATCTTGTGTGTAGTAAGTACATATTGTGTATATAGTAATTACAACTTGTGTAGCAAGTACATCTTGTGTGCAGTAAGTAGCCTACATATTGTGTGCAGTAAGTACATCTTGTGTGCAGTAAGGACATCTTGTGCAGTAAGTACATCTTGTTTGTAGTAAATACTTCGTGTGTGTAGTACGTACATATTTTGTTTAGTAAGTACATCTTGTGCGTAGTAAGTACATATTGTGTATAGTAATTACAACTTGTGTCGTAAGTACATCGTGTGTGCAGTAAGTACATATTGTGTGCAGTAAGGACATCTTGTGCAGTAAGTACATCTTGTTTGCAGTAAGTACATCGTGTGTAGTAAGTACATTTTATGTGCAGTAAGTACATCTCGTGTAGTAAATACATCTTGTGTGTAGTAAGTACATCTTGTGTGTAGTAAGTACTTCGTGTGTGTAGTACGTACATATTTTGTGTAGTAAGTACATCGTGTGTAGTAAGTACATCTTGTGTAGTAAGTACATCTCGCATAGTAAGTACTTCTTGTGTAGTAAGTTCATCTGGTGTGCAGTAAGTACATCTCGTGTGCAGTAAGTACTTAGTGTGTGCAGTAAGTACATCTTGTCTTTAGTAAGTACATCTTGTGTGTAGTAAGTACCTCTTGTGTAGTAAGAACATATTGTGTGTAGTAAATACATCTTTTGTGTAGTAAGTACATCTTGTGTAGTAAGTATATCTTGTGTGTAGTAAGTACATATTGTGTAGTAAGTACATATCGTGTAGGAAGTACATATTGTGTGTAGTAAGTACATCTTGTGTAGTAAGTACATCTTGTGTGCAGTAAATACATCTTGTTTGAAGTAAGTACATCTTGTGTGCAGTAAGTACATCTTGTGTGCAGTAAGTACATCTTGTGTAGTAAGTACATCTTGTGTGCAGTAAGTACCTCTTGTGTGCAGTAAGTACCTCTTGTGTGCAGAAAGTACATCTTGTGTGCAGTATGTACATCTTTTGTAGTAAGTACACCTTGTGTGCAGTAAGTACTTCTTGTGTGCAGTACGTACATCTTGTGTGCAGTAAGTACATCTTGTGTGCAGTAAGTACATCTTGTGTGCAGTAAGTACATCTTGTGTGCAGTAAGTACATCTTGTGTGCAGTAAGTACATCTTGTGTGCAGTAAGTACATCTTGTGTGCAGTAAGTACATCTTGTGTGCAGTAAGTACATCTTGTGTGTAGTAAGTACATCTTGTATGCAGTAAGGACATCTTGTGTAGTAAGTACATCTTGTGTGCAGTAAGTACATCGTGCGTAGTAAGTACATCTTGAGTGGTAAGTACATATTGTGTGTAGTAAGTACATATTGTGTGTAGTAAGTACATCTTGTGTGTAGAAAGTACATCTTGTGTGCAGTAAGTACATCTTGTGTGCAGAAAGTACATCTTGTGTGCAGTAAGTACATCTTGTGTGCAGTAAGGACATCTTGTGTAGTAAGTACATCTTGTGTACAGTAAGTACATCTTGTGTGCAGTAAGGACATCTTGTGTGCAGTAAGTACATCTTGTGTGTAGTAAGTACTTCGTGTGTGTAGTACGTACATCTTGTGTGTAGTAAGTACATCTTATGTGTAGTAAGTACATCTTGTGTAGTAAGTACATCTCGTGTAGTAAGTACATCTTGTGTGTAGTAAGTACATCTTGTGTTTAGTAAGAACATCTTGTGTAGTAAGTACATCTTTTGTAATAAGTACATCGTGTGTAGTAAGTACATCTTGTGTAGTAAGTACATCTCGTGTAGTAAGTACATCTTGTGTGTAGTAAGTACATCTTGTGTTTAGTAAGAACATCTTGTGTAGTAAGTACACCTTGTGTGCAGTAAGTACGTCTTGTGTGCAGTAAGTACCTCTTGTGTGCAGTAAGTACATCTTGTGTGCAGTAAGTACATCTTTTGTAGTAAGTACACCTTGTGTGCAGTAAGTACTTCTTGTGTGCAGTACGTACATCCTGTGTGCAGTAAGTACATCTTTTGTAATAAGTACATCGTGTGTAGTAAGTACATCTTGTGTAGTAAGTACATCGTGTGTGTAATAAGTACATCGTGTGTGTAGTAAGTACATATTGTGTGTAGTAAGTACATCTTGTGTGTAGTAAGTATATCTTATGTGTAGTAAGTACATCTTGTGTAGTAAGTACATTTTATGTGCAGTAAGTACATCTCGTGTAGTAAGTACATATTGTGTGTAGTAAGTACATCTTGTGTTCAGTAATTAGATCTTGTGTGCAGTAAGTACATCTTGTGTGCAGTAAGGACATCTTGTGTAGTAAGTACATCTTGTGTGCAGTAAGTACATCTTGTGTGCAGTAAGTACATCTTGTGTGCAGTAAGTACATCTTGTGTGTAGTAAGTACATCTTGTGTGCAGTAAGTACATCTTGTGTGTAGTAAGTACTTCGTGTGTGTAGTACGTACATATTGTGTGTAGTAAGTACATCTTATGTGTAGTAAGTACATCTTGTGTAGTAAGTACATCTCGTGTAGTAAGTACATCTTGTGTGTAGTAAGTACATCTTGTGTTTAGTAAGAACATCTTGTGTAGTAAGTACACCTTGTGTGCAATAAGTACGTCTTGTGTGCAGTAAGTACCTCTTGTGTGCAGTAAGTACATCTTGTGTGCAGTATTTACATCTTGTTTAGTAAGTACATCTTGTGTAATAAGTACATCGTGTGTAGTAAGTACATCTTGTGTAGTAAGTAATTCTTGTGTAGTAAGTACATCTTGTGTGTAGTAAGTACATCTTGTGTGTAGTAAGTTCATCTTGTGTGCAGTAAGTACATCTTGTGTGCAGTAAGTACATCTTGTGTGTAGTAAGTACATCTTGTATGCAGTAAGGACATCTTGTGTAGTAAGTACATCTTGTGTGCAGTAAGTACATCGTGCGTAGTAAGTACATCTTGAGTGGTAAGTACATATTGTGTGTAGTAAGTACATATTGTGTGTAGTAAGTACATCTTGTGTGTAGAAAGTACATCTTGTGTGCAGTAAGTACATCTTGTGTGCAGAAAGTACATCTTGTGTGCAGTAAGTACATCTTGTGTGCAGTAAGGACATCTTGTGTAGTAAGTACATCTTGTGTACAGTAAGTACATCTTGTGTGCAGTAAGGACATCTTGTGTAGTAAGTACATCTTGTGTACAGTAAGTACATCTTGTGTGCAGTAAGTACCTCTTGTGTGCAGTAAGTACATCTTGTGTGTAGTAAGTACTTCGTGTGTGTAGTACGTACATCTTGTGTGTAGTAAGTACATCTTATGTGTAGTAAGTACATCTTGTGTAGTAAGTACATCTCGTGTAGTAAGTACATCTTGTGTGTAGTAAGTACATCTTGTGTTTAGTAAGAACATCTTGTGTAGTAAGTACATCTTTTGTAATAAGTACATCGTGTGTAGTAAGTACATCTTGTGTAGTAAGTACATCTCGTGTAGTAAGTACATCTTGTGTGTAGTAAGTACATATTGTGTTTAGTAAGAACATCTTGTGTAGTAAGTACACCTTGTGTGCAGTAAGTACGTCTTGTGTGCAGTAAGTACCTCTTGTGTGCAGTAAGTACATCTTGTGTGCAGTAAGTACATCTTTTGTAGTAAGTACACCTTGTGTGCAGTAAGTACATCTTGTGTGCAGTACGTACATCCTGTGTGCTGTAAGTACATCTTTTGTAATAAGTACATCGTGTGTAGTAAGTACACCTTGTGTGCAGTAAGTACTTCTTGTGTGCAGTACGTACATCCTGTGTGCTGTAAGTACATCTTTTGTAATAAGTACATCGTGTGTAGTAAGTACATCTTGTGTAGTAAGTACATCGTGTGTGTAATAAGTACATCGTGTGTGTAGTAAGTACATATTGTGTGTAGTAAGTACATCTTGTGTGTAGTAAGTATATCTTATGTGTAGTAAGTACATCTTGTGTAGTAAGTACATTTTATGTGCAGTAAGTACATCTCGTGTAGTAAGTACATATTGTGTGTAGTAATTAGATCTTGTGTGCAGTAAGTACATCTTGTGTGCAGTAAGGACATCTTGTGTAGTAAGTAGATCTTGTGTACAGTAAGTACATCTTGTGTGCAGTAAGTACATCTTGTGTGCAGTAAGTACATCTTGTGTGTAGTAAGTACTTCGTGTGTGTAGTACGTACATATTGTGTGTAGTAAGTACATCTTATGTGTAGTAAGTACATCTTGTGTAGTAAGTACATCTCGTGTAGTAAGTACATCTTGTGTGTAGTAAGTACATCTTGTGTTTAGTAAGAACATCTTGTGTAGTAAGTACACCTTGTGTGCAATCAGTACGTCTTGTGTGCAGTAAGTACATCTTGTGTGCAGTATTTACATCTTGTTTAGTAAGTACATCTTGTGTAATAAGTACATCGTGTGTAGTAAGTACATCTTGTGTAGTAAGTAATTATTGTGTAGTAAGTACATCTTGTGTGTAGTAAGTACATCTTGTGTGTAGTAAGTTCATCTTGTGTGCAGTAAGTACATCTTGTGTGCAGTAAGTACTTAGTGTGTGCAGTAAGTACATCTTGTGTGTAGTAAGTACATCTTGTGTGTAGTAAGTACACCTTGTGTAGTAAGAACATCTTGTGTGTAGTAAGTACATCTTGTGTGTAGTAAGTACATCTTGTGTAGTAAGTACATCTTGTGTGTAGTAAGTACATCTTGTGTAGTAAGTACACCTCGTGTAGTAAGTACATCTTGTTTGTAGTAAGTACATCTTAGATAGAGATAGATTTCTTTGTTTATAGAGGGTGACTTAATTAGTTTTGAACTTATCCTCCTTAGGGCCCTCTTCAATTTGTTAACACTATAGAATACATGTACATACACAATAATTATAACGCCGTACATTATACATGCATAATGTTGTACAAAGTAACTTAAACAACAGCCTAAATAAATCAGGTACTTTGATAGAAATACAAAACGACATAAGCATATTGATTTACAATCATTATATATATATAACTGTCTAGTGTCTACCGATTAAAACGTTGTATCCATACTTTACATGTTGTCAAAAATTGTAAATACCTCTTGTGTGCAGTAAGTACATCTTGTGTAGTAAATACATCTTGTGTAATAAGTACATAGCATGTAGTAAGTACATCTTGTGTAGTAAGTACATCTTGTGTACAGTAAGTACATCTTGTGTGCAGTAAGTACGTCTTGTGTGCAGTAAGTACCTCTTGTGTGCAGTAAGTACATCTTATGCTGTGTGCTTCAATGTACTACAGGGAACGGGTCAGGGCAGTACACCCCCCCCCCCACATTTTGTATCTCCTTTTTGTTGATGGCCTCATTAAATTACTAGAACAAAGTGGCTATGGTAACTGTATCTATGACCTGAACGCTTGTTCGCCGACAGTGGCGGACGATATGGTTCTGGTGTCTTTTTCGCGACTCGGTCTTCAGCGCATGATTGATATATGTCACCGATACTCAAAATCATGGAGATGCGAGTATAACCCGACTAAGTGTTCTGTAATTATATTTCATGGTTCAACCATTATTAATGATGAACGTTTTGTCTGGAAACTCGATGAAACTGAGTTAAAAGTTGCAGATAAATATAAACCACCTTGGAGTAATCTGTGACAGGTATTATACAATGAACCCAGCTATTGAAGACGCATGCGCAAAACTTCGGTCCACATATTTTAGTGTTCTTATCTCTGGTTTACATCCCAATGAACTAAATCCAATAACGCTCTTAACACTATATAACTCGGTTGTTATTCCAAAGGCCCTGTACGGTTGCGAATTATGGAACTATGCATCACAATTATGCAACTGGAACGATCTCATCGCCTGTGTGCTTAAATCTATGCAATACATGGAGAGATGTCCACACAATACATGGACAGATGTCCACACAATACGTAACAGATGTCCACACAATACATGGACAGATGTCCACACAATACATGGACAGATGTCCACACAATACTTAACAGATGTCCACACAATACATGGACAGATGTCCACACAATACATGGACAGATGTCCACACAATACGTAACAGATGTCCACACAATACATGGACAGATGTCCACACAATACATGGACAGATGTCCACACAATACTTAACAGATGTCCACACAATACATGGACAGATGTCCACACAATACATGGACAGATGTCCACACAATACGTAACAGATGTCCACACAATACATGGACAGATGTCCACACAATACATGGACAGATGTCCACATAATACTTAACAGATGTTCACACAATACATGGACAGATGTCCACACAATACATGGACAGATGTCCACACAATACATAGACAGATGTCCACACAATACATGGACAGATGTCCACACAATACATGGACAGATGTCCACACAATACATGGACAGATGTCCACACAATACATGGACAGATGTCCACACAATACATGGGCAGATGTCCACATAATACATGGGCAGATGTCCACACAATACATGGACAGATGTCCACACAATACATGTACAGATGTCCACACAATACATGGGCAGATGTCCACATAATACATGGGCAGATGTTCACACAATACATGGACAGATGTCCACACAATACATGGACAGATGTTCACACAATACATGGACAGATTTCCACACAATATATGGACTGTATGTAATTTTGTTTTAATAGTCAGTGTCTAGATGACTGTGCAGCACACTAGGCCTAACTGAAGCTGTATTATGGGGAAACATAAGTCCGACAGTAAAAGTAAAAACAATATCAGAAACGGAGAGAAAGTGCTCAAATGTTAAAAAACAGAGAACTGATAAAAACTCGAAATAAGAGTGCGGTTGAATCTTGTGAACTTACTGTCAGTTGTGAAACCGTTAAATGTGCATGTCACAGTCAGTGTAAACATAACTCAGGAACTGAAACAGAAGTGACCAAGTACAGCAAATGCCAAGTCAGCGACATTCCTGTTAATGTTGGTACACGTTTGAAGAAAAGTTCATCCAGTGTTTCTGGTGTTAACAAATCACAGCATACACTACCAGAAACTGTACAGTTTGATTACGAAAAGTATCCATTGTATATAAAATGGCTTGCTTATAAGTCACTAGGCCAAAAATTGAAGCAGATTGAATCTTCACAAAACTTTTAGTTGCATGGGCATATGAAGTATAATTTATATTAAGTAGCAAATTAAAAAAACTGGATAAGGTTACATGTAATGGATAAATGTCAAAATAGTATCAAGAATTCAGGATGGGTGATTACAAATATCCTTTTGCAATATCGGTGCTTGTATCAGTTAATGTCATGTTACCACCCGGTGCTTGTATCTTTATGAGATGGGTGGTTAATGTCATGTTACCACCCTGTGCTTGTATCTTTATGAGATGGGTGGTTAATGTCATGTTACCACCCTGTGCTTGTATCTTTATGAGATGGGTGGTTAATGTTATGTTACAATCCCGGTGCTTGTATCTTTGTGAGATGGGTGGTTAATGTCATGTTACAATCCCATTATCCCGGCGCTTGTATCGTTACGAGTGGTGTGGTTAATGTCATGTTACAATCCTGATGCATGTATCTTTGTGAGATGGGTGGTTAATGTCATGTTACAATCCCGGTACTTGTATCTTTATGAGATGGGTGGTTAATGTCATGTTACAATCCTGCTGCTTGTATCTTTATGAGATGGGTGGTTAATGCCATGTTACAATCCTGGTGCTTGTATCTTTGTGAGATGGGTGGGTAATGTCATGTTGAAATCCAGGTGCTTGTATCTTTATGAGATGGGTGGTTAATGTCATGCTACAATCCCGGTACTGGTATCTTTATGAGATGGGTGGTTAATGTCATGGTACAATCCCGGTGCTTGTATATTTATGAGATGGGTGGTTAATGTCATTGTACAATCCCGGTGCTTGTATCTTTATGAGATGGGTAGTTAATGTCATGTTACAATCCTGGTGCTTGTATCTTTATGAGATGGGTGGTTAATGTAATGCTACAATCCTGGTGCTTGTATCTTTATGAGATGGGTGGTTAATGTCATGTTACAATCCTGGTGCTTGTATCTTTGTGAGATGTGTGGTTAATGTCATGTTACAATCCTGGTGCTTGTATTTTTATGAGATGGGTGGTTAATGTCATGCTACAATCCCGGTGCTTGTATCTTTGTGAGGTCAATGGCATGTTACAATCCTGGTGCTTGTATATTTGTGAGATAGGTGGTTAATGTCATGTTACAATCCCGGTACTTGTATCTTTATGAGATGGGTGGTTAATGTCATTTTACAATCGTGGTGCTTGTATCTTTATGAGATGGGTGGTTAGTGTCATGTTACAATCCTGGTGCTTGTATATTTGTGAGATAGGTGGTTAATGTCATGTTACAATCCCGGTACTTGTATCTTTATGAGATGGGTGGTTAATGTCATTTTACAATCGTGGTGCTTGTATATTTGTGAGATGGGTGGTTAGTGTCATGTTACAATCCTGGTGCTTGTATATTTGTGAGATGGGTGGTTAATGTCATGTTACAATCCCGGTACTTGTATCTTTATGAGATGGGTGGTTAATGTCATTTTACAATCGTGGTGCTTGTATCTTTATGAGATGGGTGGTTAATTTCATTTTACAATCCCGGTGCTTGTGTCTTTATGAGATGGGTGGTTAATGTCATGTTACAATCCCGGTCCTGGTGTCTTTATGAGCTGGGTGGCTAATGTCATGTTACAATCCTGGTACTTGTATCTTTACGAGATGGGTGATTTATGCCATGTTACAATCCTGGTGCTTGTATCTTTATGAGATGGGTGGTTAATGTCATGTTACAATCCCATTATCCCGGTTCTTGTATCTTGGTGAGATGGGTGGTTAATGTCATGTTACAATCCCAGTGCTTGTATCTTTATGAGATGGGTGGTTAATGTCATGCTACAATCCCGGTGCTTATATCTTTGTGAGATGGGTGGTTAATGTCATGCTACAATCCCATTATCCCGATGCTTGTATCTTTATGAGATGGGTGGTTAATGTCATGTTACAATACCGGTACTTGTATCTTTATGAGATGGGTGGTTAATGTCGTGTTACAATCCTGGTGCTTGTATCTTTATGAGATGGGTGGTTAATGTCGTGTTACAATCCTGGTGCTTGTATCTTTATGAGATGGGTGGTTAATGTCATGTTACAATCCCTGTACTTGTATCGTTATGACATGGTTTGTTAATGTCATGTTACAATCTAATTATCCTGGTATTTGTATCGTTACGAGAGGGGTGGTTAATGTCATGTTACAATCTAATTACCCTGGTGCTAGTATCGTTACGAAAGGGGTGTTTAATGTCATGTTACAATCGTGATGCTTGTATCTTTATGACATGGGTGGTTAGTGTCATGTTACAATCCCATTATTCCGGCGCTTGTATCGTTACGAGAGGGGTGGTTAATGTCATGTTACGATCTAATTATCCTGGTGCTAGTATCGTTACGAGAGGGGTGGTTAATGTCATGTTACAATCCTGATGCTTGTATCTTTATGACATGGGTGGTTATTGTCATATTACAATCCCGGTACTTTATGAGATGGGTGTTTAATGTCATGTTGCAATCCTGATGCTTGTATCTTTATGACATGGGTGGTTAATGTCATGTTACAATCCCATTTTCCCGGCGCTTGTATCGATACGAGTGGTGTGGTTAATGTCATGTTACAATCCTGGTGCATGTATCTTTATGAGATGGGTGGTTAATGTCATGCTACAATCCAGGTGCTTGTATCTTTGTGAGGTCAATGTCATGTTACAATCCCGGTACTTGTATCTTTATGAGATGGGTGGTTAATGTTATGTTACAATCCCGGTGCTTGTATCTTTGTGAGATGGGTGGTTAATGTCATGTTACAATCCCATTATCCCGGCGCTTGTATCGTTATGAGTGGTGTGGTTAATGTCATATTACAATCCTGATGCATGTATCTTTGTGAGATGGGTGGTTAATGTCATGATACAATCCCGGTACTTGTATCTTTATGAGATGGGTGGTTAATGTCATGTTACAATCCTGCTGCTTGTATCTTTATGAGATGGGTGGTTAATGCCATGTTACAAGCCTGGTGCTTGTATCTTTGTGAGATGGGTGGGTAATGTCATGTTGAAATCCAGGTGCTTGTATCTTTATGAGATGGGTGGTTAATGTCATGTTACAATACCGGTGCTTGTATCTTTATGAGATGGGTGGTTAATGTCATGCTACAATCCCGGTACTGGTATCTTTATGAGATGGGTGGTTACTGTCATGGTACAATCCCGGTGCTTGTATCTTTATGAGATGGGTGGTTAATGTCATTTTACAATCCCGGTGCTTGTATCTTTATGAGATGGGTAGTTAATGTCATGTTACAATCCTGGTGCTTGTATCTTTATGAGATGGATGGTTAATGTCATGCTACAATCCTGGTGCTTGTATCTTTATGAGATGGGTGGTTAATGTCATGTTACAATCCCGGTACTTGTATCTTTATGAGATGTGTGGTTAATGTCGTGTTACAATCCTGGTGCTTGTATCTTTATGAGATGGGTGGTTAATGTCCTGTTACAATCTCGGTACTTGTATCTTTATGAGATGGGTTGTTAATGTCATGTTACAATCCTGGTGCTTTTATCTTTATGAGATGGGTGGTTAATGTCATGTTACAATCCCGGTACTTGTATCTTTATGAGATGGGTGGTTAATGTCATGTTACAATCCTGGTGCTTGTATCTTTATGACATGGGTGGTTAATATCATGTTACAATCCCTGTACTTGTATCTTTATGACATGGGTGGTTAATATCATGTTACAATCCCTGTACTTGTATCTTTATGACATGGGTGGTTAATGTCATGTTACAATCCTGATGCTTGTATCTTTATGACATGGGTGGTTAGTGTCATGTTACAATCCCATTATCTCGGCGCCTGTATCGTTACGAGAGGGGTGGTTAATGTCATGTTACAATCTAATTATCCTGGTGCTAGTATCGTTACGAGAGAGGTGGTTAATGTCATGTTACAATACTGATGCTTGTATCTTTACGACATGGGTGGTTAGTGTCATGTTACAATCCCATTATCCCGGCGCTTGTATCGTTGCGAAATGGTTGGTTAATGTCAGGTTACAATCTAATTATCCTGGTGCTTGTATCGTTACGAGAGGGGTGGTTAATGTCATGTTACAATCCTGATGCTTGTATCTTTATGAGATGGGTGGTTATTGTCATGTTACAATCCCGGTACTTTATGAGATGGGTGGTTAATGTCATGTTGCAATCTTGATGCTTGTATCTTTATGACATGGGCGGTTAATGTCATGTTACAATCCCATTATCCCGGCGCTTGTATCGTTACGAGATGTGTGGTTAATGTCATGTTACAATCCTGGTGCTTGTATCTTGATGAGATGGGTGGTTAATGTCATGTTACAATCCTGATGCTTGTATCTTTACGACATGGGTGGTTAGTGTCATGTTACAATCCCATTATCCCGGCGCTTGTATCGTTACGAAATGGTTGGTTAATGTCAGGTTACAATCTAATTATCCTGGTGCTTGTATCGTTACGAGAGGGGTGGTTAATGTCATGTTACAATCCTGATGCTTGTATCTTTATGAGATGGGTGGTTATTGTCATGTTACAATCCTGTTGCTTGTATCTTTGTGAGATGTGTGATTAATGTCATGTTACAATCCTGGAACTTGTATCGTTACGTGAGGGGTGGTTAATGTCATGTTACAATCCTGATGCTTGTATCTTTATGACATGGGTGGTTAGTGTCATGTTACAATCCCATTATCTCGGCGCCTGTATCGTTACGAGAGGGGTGGTTAATGTCATGTTACAATCTAATTATCCTGGTGCTAATATCGTTACGAGAGAGGTGGTTAATGTCATTTTACAATCCTGATGCTTGTATCTTTACGACATGGGTGGTTAGTGTCATGTTACAATCCCATTATCCCGGCGCTTGTATCGTTACGAAATGGTTGGTTAATGTCAGGTTACAATCTAATTATCCTGGTGCTTGTATCGTTACGAGAGGGGTGGTTAATGTTATGTTACAATCCTGATGATTGTATCTTTATGAGATGGGTGGTTATTGTCATGTTACAATCCCGGTACTTTATGAGATGGGTAGTTAATGTCATGTTGCAATCTTGATGCTTGTATCTTTATGACATTGGCGGTTAATGTCATGTTACAATCCCATTATCCCGGCGCTTGTATCGTTACGAGATGTGTGGTTAATGTCATGTTACAATCCTGGTGCTTGTATCTTTATGAGATGGGTGGTTAATGTCATGTTACAATCCTGATGCTTGTATCTTTACGACATGGGTGGTTAGTGTCATGTTACAATCCCATTATCCCGGCGCTTGTATCGTTACGAAATGGTTGGTTAATGTCAGGTTACAATCTAATTATCCAGGTGCTTGTATCGTTACGAGAGGGGTGGTTAATGTCATGTTACAATCATGATGCTTGTATCTTTATGAGATGGGTGGTTATTGTCATGTTACAATCCCGGTACTTTATGAGATGGGTGGTTAATGTCATGTTGCAATATTGATGCTTGTATCTTTATGACATGGGCGGTTAATGTCATGTTACAATCCCATTATCCCGGCGCTTGTATCGTTACGAGATGTGTGGTTAATGTCATGTTACAATCCTGGTGCTTGTATCTTTATGAGATGGGTGGTTAATGTCATGTTACAATCCTGTTGCTTGTATCTTTGTGAGATGTGTGGTTAATGTCATGTTACAATCCTGGTGCTTGTATCTTTATGAGATGGGTGGTTAATGTCATGCTACAATCCCGGTGCTTGTATCTTTGTGAGGTCAATGTCATGTTACAATCCTGGTGCTTGTATCTTTGTGAGATGGGTGGTTAATGTCATGTTACAATTCCTGTACTTGTATCTTTATGAGATGGGTGGTTAATGTCATTTTACAATCGTGGTGCTTGTATCTTTATGAGATGGGTGGTTATTGTCATGTTACAATCCTGTTGCTTGTATCTTTCTGAGATGTGTGATTAATGTCATGTTACAATCCTGGAACTTGTATCGTTACGTGAGGGGTGGTTAATGTCATGTTACAATCCTGATGCTTGTATCTTTATGACATGGGTGGTTAGTGTCATGTTACAATCCCATTATCTCGGCGCCTGTATCGTTACGAGAGGGGTGGTTAATGTCATGTTACAATCTAATTATCCTGGTGCTAATATCGTTACGAGAGAGGTGGTTAATGTCATTTTACAATCCTGATGCTTGTATCTTTACGACATGGGTGGTTAGTGTCATGTTACAATCCCATTATCCCGGCGCTTGTATCGTTACGAAATGGTTGGTTAATGTCAGGTTACAATCTAATTATCCTGGTGCTTGTATCGTTACGAGAGGGGTGGTTAATGTCATGTTACAATCCTGATGATTGTATCTTTATGAGATGGGTGGTTATTGTCATGTTACAATCCCGGTACTTTATGAGATGGGTAGTTAATGTCATGTTGCAATCTTGATGCTTGTATCTTTATGACATTGGCGGTTAATGTCATGTTACAATCCCATTATCCCGGCGCTTGTATCGTTACGAGATGTGTGGTTAATGTCATGTTACAATCCTGGTGCTTGTATCTTTATGAGATGGGTGGTTAATGTCATGTTACAATCCTGATGCTTGTATCTTTACGACATGGGTGGTTAGTGTCATGTTACAATCCCATTATCCCGGCGCTTGTATCGTTACGAAATGGTTGGTTAATGTCAGGTTACAATCTAATTATCCAGGTGCTTGTATCGTTACGAGAGGGGTGGTTAATGTCATGTTACAATCATGATGCTTGTATCTTTATGAGATGGGTGGTTATTGTCATGTTACAATCCCGGTACTTTATGAGATGGGTGGTTAATGTCATGTTGCAATATTGATGCTTGTATCTTTATGACATGGGCGGTTAATGTCATGTTACAATCCCATTATCCCGGCGCTTGTATCGTTACGAGATGTGTGGTTAATGTCATGTTACAATCCTGGTGCTTGTATCTTTATGAGATGGGTGGTTAATGTCATGTTACAATCCTGTTGCTTGTATCTTTGTGAGATGTGTGGTTAATGTCATGTTACAATCCTGGTGCTTGTATCTTTATGAGATGGGTGGTTAATGTCATGCTACAATCCCGGTGCTTGTATCTTTGTGAGGTCAATGTCATGTTACAATCCTGGTGCTTGTATCTTTGTGAGATGGGTGGTTAATGTCATGTTACAATTCCTGTACTTGTATCTTTATGAGATGGGTGGTTAATGTCATTTTACAATCGTGGTGCTTGTATCTTTATGAGATGGGTGGTTAATGCCATGTTACAATCCTGGTGCTTGTATCTTTATGAAATGGGTGGTTAATGTCATGTTACAATCCCGTTACTTGTATCTTTATGAGATGGGTGGTTAATGTCGTGCTACAATCCCGGTGCTTGTATCTTTATGATATGCGTGGTTAATGTCATTTTACAATCCCGGTGCTTGTGTCTTTATGAGATGGGTGGTTAATGTCATGTTACAATCCTGGTACTTGTATCTTTACGAGATGGGTGATTAATGCCATGTTACAATCCTGGTGCTTGTATCTTTATGAGATGGGTGGTTAATGTCATGTTACAATCCCATTATCCTGGTTCTTGTATCTTGGTGAGATGGGTGGTTAATGTCATGTTACAATCCCAGTGCTTGTATCTTTATGAGATGGGTGGTTAATGTCATGCTACAATCCCGGTGCTTGTATCTTTGTGAGATGGGTGATTAATGTCATGTTATCATCCCATTATCCCAGTGCTTGTATCTTTATGAGATGGGTGGTTAATGTCGTGTTACAATCAAGGTGCCTGTGTCTTTACGAGATGGGTGGTTAATCTCATGTTACAATCTCGGTGCTTGTATCTTTATGAGATGGGTGGTTAATGTCATGTTACAATCCTGGTGCTTGTGTCTTTACGAGATGTGTGGTTAATGTCATGTTACAATCCCAGGGCTTGTATCCTTATGAGAGGGGTGGTTAATGTCATGTTACAATCCCCGTGCTTGTATCTTTATGATATGGGTGGTTAATGTCATGCTACAATCCCGGTGCTTTTATCTTTATGAGATGGGTGGTTAATGTCATGTTACAATCCCGTTGCTTGCGTCTTTATGAGATGGGTGGTTAATGTCATGTTACAATCCCGGTGATTGTATCTTTATGAGATGAGTGGTTAATGTCATGTTAAAATCCCGGTGCTTGTATCTTTATGAGATGGGTGGTTAATGTCATGTTACAATCCTGGTGCTTTTATCTTTGTGAGATGTGTGATTAATGTCAGATTACAATCCTGGAGCTTGTATCTTTGTCAGATGTGTGGTTAATGTCATGTTACAATTCCGGTGCTTGTGTCTTTATGAGATGGGTGGTTAATGTCATGTTTCAATCCTGGTGCTTGTATCTTTGTTAGATGTGTGGTTAATGTCATGTTACAATCCCGGTACTTGTATATTTATGAGATGGGTGGTTAATGTCGTGTTACAATACTGTTGCTTGTATCTTTATGAGATGGGTGGTTAATGTCATGTGACAATACTGGTGCTTTTATCTTTATGACATGGGTTGTTAATGTCATGTTACAATCCCGGTGCTTGTATCTTTATGACATGGGTTGTTAGTGTCATGTTACAATCCCATTATCCCGGCGCTTGTATCGTTACGAGAGGGGTGGTTAATGTCCTGTTACATTCTAATTATCCTAGTGCTTGTATCTTTACAAGAGGGGTGGTTAATGTCATGTTACAACCTAATTATCCTTGTGCTTGTATCGTTATGAGAGAGGTGGTTAATGCCATGCTACAATTCCGGTGCTTGTATCTTTATGAGATGGGTGGTTAATGTCATGTTACAATCCCGTTGCTTGCGTATTTATGAGATGGGTGGTTAATGTCATGTTACAATCTCGGTGATTGTATCTTTATGAGATGAGTGGTTAATGTCATGTTAAAATCCCGGTGCTTGTATCTTTATGAGATGGGTGGTTAATGTCATGTTACAATCCTGGTGCTTTTATCTTTGTGAGATGTGTGATTAATGTCAGGTTACAATCCTGGAGCTTGTGTCTTTGTGAGATGTGTGGTTAATGTCATGTTACAATCCCGGTGCTTGTGTCTTTATGAGATGGGTGGTTAATGTCATGTTTCAATCCTGGTGCTTGTATCTTTATGAGATGGGTGGTTAATGTCATGTTACATTCCCGGTACTTGTATCTTTATGAGATGGGTGGTTAATGTCCTGTTACAATCCCGGTACTTGTATCTTTATGAGATGGTTTGTTAATGACATGTTACAATCCCGGTGCTTGTATCTTTGTGAGATGGGTGAGTAATGTCATGTTAATATCCCGGTGCTTGTATCTTTATGAGATGGGTGGTTAATGTCATGTTACAATCCAGGTGCTTGTATATTTATGACATGGGTGGTTATTGTCATGTTACAATCCCGGTGCTTGTATCTTTATGAGATGGGTTGTTAATGTCATGCTACAATCCCGGTGCTTGTATCTTTATGACATGGGTGGTTAATATCATGTTACAATCCCATTATCCCGGCGCTTGTATCGTTACGAGAGGGGTGGTTAATGTCATGTTACAATCTAATTATCCTGGTGCTTGTATCGTTACGAGAGGGGTGGTTAATGTCATGTTACAATCCTGGTAAATGTATCTTTATGAGATGGATGGTTAATGTCATGTTACAATCCAGGTACTTGTATCTTTATGAGATGGGTGGTTAATGTCATGTTACAATCCCGGTACTTGTATCTTTATGAGATGGGTTGTTAATGACATGTTACAATCCCGGTGCTTGTATCTTTGTGAGATGGGTGAGTAATGTCATGTTAATATCCCGGTGCTTGTATCTTTATGAGATGGGTGGTTAATGTCATGTTACATTCCGCTGCTTGTATCTTTATGAGATGGGTGGTTAATGTCATGTTACAATCCCGGTGCTTGTATCTTTATGAGATGGGTGGTTAATGTCATGTTACATTCCGCTGCTTGTATCTTTATGAGATGGGTGGTTAATGTCATTTTACAATCCTGGTGCTTGTATCTTTATGAGATGGGTGGTTAATGTCATGTTACAATCCCAGTGCTTTAATCTTTGTGAGATGGGTGGTTAATGTCATGCTACAATCATGGTGCTTGTATCTTTATGAGATGGGTGGTTAATGCCATGTTACAATCCTTGTGCTTGTATCTTTGTGAATTGGATGGTTAATGCCATGTAACAATCCTGGTGCTTGTATCTTTGTGAGATGGGTGGTTAATATCATGTTACAATCCCGGTACTTGTATCTTTATGACATGGGTGGTTAATGTCATGTTACAAACCCGGTGCTTGTATCTTTATGAGATGGGTGGTTAATGTCATGCTACAATCCCGGTGCATGTATCTTTATGACATGGGAGGTTAAAGTCATGTTACAATCCCATTATCCCGGCGCTTGTATCGTTACGAGAGGGGAGGTTAATGTCATATTACATTCTAATCATCCTGGTGCTTGTATCGTTACGAGAGGGGTGGTTAATGTCATGTTACAATCCTGGTGCTTGTATATTTATGTGATGGGTGGTTAATGCCATGTTACAATCCTGGTGCTTGTATCTTTGTGAGTTGGGTGGGTAATGTCATGTTAAAATCCCGGTGCTTGTATCTTTATGAGATGGGTGGTTAATGTCATGTTACAATCCCGGTGCTTGTATCTTTATGAGATGGGTGGTTAATGTCATGTTACAATCCCGGTACTTGTATCTTTATGACATGGGTGGTTAATGTCATGTTACAAACCCGGTGCTTGTATCTTTATGAGATGGGTGGTTAATGTCATGCTACAATCCCGGTGCATGTATCTTTATGACATGGGTGGTTAAAGTCATGTTACAATCCCATTATCCCGGCGCTTGTATCGTTACGAGAGGGGAGGTTAATGTCATATTACATTCTAATCATCCTGGTGCTTGTATCGTTACGAGAGGGGTGGTTAATGTCATGTTACAATCCTGGTGCTTGTATATTTATGTGATGGGTGGTTAATGCCATGTTACAATCCTGGTGCTTGTATCTTTGTGAGATGGGTGGGTAATGTCATGTTAAAATCCCGGTGCTTGTATCTTTATGAGATGGGTGGTTAATGTCATGTTACAATCCCGGTGCTTGTATCTTTATGAGATGGGTGATTAATGTCATGTTACAATCCCAGTGCTTGTATCTTTATGAGATGGCTGTTTAATGTCATGTTACAATCCCGGTGCTTGTATCTTTATGAGATGGGTTGGTTAATGTCATGTTACAATCCCGGTGCTTGTATCTTTGTGAGATGTGTGGTTAATGTCATGTTACAATCCTGGTGCTTGTATCTTTATGAGATGGGTGGTTAATACCATGTTACAATCCTGCTGCTTGTTTCTTTGGGAGATGTGTGGTTAATGTCATGTTACAATCCCGGTGTTTGTGTCTTTATGAGATGGGTGGTTAATGTCATGTTACAATCCCGGTAATTGTATCTTTATGAGATGGGTGGTTAATGTCATGTTACATTCCCGGTACTTGTATCTTTATGAGATGGGTGGTTAATGTCCTGTTACAATCCCGGTACTTGTATCTTTATGAGATGGTTTGTTAATGACATGTTACAATCCCGGTGCTTGTATCTTTGTGAGATGGGTGAGTAATGTCATGTTAATATCCCGGTGCTTGTATCTTTATGAGATGGGTGGTTAATGTCATGTTACAATCCAGGTGCTTGTATATTTATGACATGGGTGGTTATTGTCATGTTACAATCCCGGTGCTTGTATCTTTATGAGATGGATTGTTAATGTCATGCTACAATCCCGGTGCTTGTATCTTTATGACATGGGTGGTTAATATCATGTTACAATCCCATTATCCCGGCGCTTGTATCGTTACGAGAGGGGTAGTTAATGTCATGTTACAATCATGGTGCTTGTATCTTTATGATATGGGTGGTTAATGTCATGTTACAATCTAATTATACTGGTGCTTGTATCGTTACGAGAGGGGTGGTTAATGTCATGTTACAATCCTGGTAAATGTATCTTTATGAGATGGATGGTTAATGTCATGTTACAATCCAGGTACTTGTATCTTTATGAGATGGGTGGTTAATGTCATGTTACAATCCCGGTACTTGTATCTTTATGAGATGGGTTGTTAATGACATGTTACAATCCCGGTGCTTGTATCTTTGTGAGATGGGTGAGTAATGTCATGTTAATATCCCGGTGCTTGTATCTTTATGAGATGGGTGGTTAATGTCATGTTACATTCCGCTGCTTGTATCTTTATGAGATGGGTGGTTAATGTCATGTTACAATCCCGGTGCTTGTATCTTTATGAGATGGGTGGTTAATGTCATGTTACATTCCGCTGCTTGTATCTTTATGAGATGGGTGGTTAATGTCATTTTACAATCCTGGTGCTTGTATCTTTATGAGATGGGTGGTTAATGTCATGTTACAATCCCAGTGCTTTAATCTTTGTGAGATGGGTGGTTAATGTCATGCTACAATCATGGTGCTTGTATCTTTATGAGATGGGTGGTTAATGCCATGTTACAATCCTTGTGCTTGTATCTTTGTGAATTGGATGGTTAATGTCATATTACAATCCTGGTGCTTGTATCTTTGTGAGATGTGTGGTTAATGTCATGTTACAATCCCGGTGTTTTTATCTTTGTGAGATGGGTGGTTAATGTCATGCTACAATCATGGTGCTTGTATCTTTATGAGATGGGTGGTTAATGCCAGGTTACAATCCTGGTGCTTGTATCTTTGTGAGATGGGTGGTTAATGTCATGTTACAATCCCGGTGCTTGTATCTTTATGACATGGGTGGTTAATGTCATGTTACAATCCCGGTGCTTGTATCTTTGTGAGATGGGTTGTTAATGTCATGCTACAATCCCGGTGCTTGTATCTTTATGACATGGGTGGTTAATATCATGTTACAATCCCATTATCCCGGCGCTTGTATCGTTACGAGAGGGGTGGTTAATGTCATGTTACAATCTAATTATCCTGGTGCTTGTATCGTTACGAGAGGGGTGGTTAATGTCATGTTACAATCCTGGTGCTTGTATCTTTATGATATGGGTGGTTAATGTCATGTTACAATCTAATTATCCTGGTGCTTGTATAGTTACGAGAGGGGTGGTTAATGTCATGTTACAATCCTGGTGCTTGTATCTTTATGAGATGGGTGGTTAATGCCATGTTACAATCCTGGTGCTTGTATCTTTGTGAGATGGGTTGGTAATGTCATGTTAAAATCCCGGTGCTTGTATCTTTATGAGATGGGTGGTTAATGTCATGTTACAATCCCGGTGCTTGTATCATTATTTGATGGTTGGTTAATGTCATGTTACAATCCCAGTGCTTGTATCTTTATGAGATGGGTGGTTAATGTCATGTTACAATCCCGGTGCTTGTATCTTTGTGAGATGTGTGGTTAATGTCATGTTACAATCATGGTGCTTGTATCTTTATGAGATGGGTGGTTAATACCATGTTACAATCCTGGTGCTTGTATCTTTGTGAGATGGGTGAGTAATGTCATGTTAATATCCCGGTGCTTGTATCTTTATGAGATGGGTGGTTAATGTCATGTTACAATCCCGGTGCTTGTATCTTTATGAGATGGGTGGTTAATGTCATGTTACATTCCGCTGCTTGTATCTTTATGAGATGGGTGGTTAATGTCATTTTACAATCCTGGTGCTTGTATCTTTATGAGATGGGTGGTTAATGTCATGTTACAATCCCAGTGCTTTAATCTTTGTGAGATGGGTGGTTAATGTCATGCTACAATCATGGTGCTTGTATCTTTATGAGATGGGTGGTTAATGCCATGTTACAATCCTTGTGCTTGTATCTTTGTGAATTGGATGGTTAATGTCATATTACAATCCTGGTGCTTGTATCTTTGTGAGATGTGTGGTTAATGTCATGTTACAATCCCGGTGTTTTTATCTTTGTGAGATGGGTGGTTAATGTCATGCTACAATCATGGTGCTTGTATCTTTATGAGATGGGTGGTTAATGCCAGGTTACAATCCTGGTGCTTGTATCTTTGTGAGATGGGTGGTTAATGTCATGTTACAATCCCGGTGCTTGTATCTTTATGACATGGGTGGTTAATGTCATGTTACAATCCCAGTGCTTGTATCTTTGTGAGATGGGTTGTTAATGTCATGCTACAATCCCGGTGCTTGTATCTTTATGACATGGGTGGTTAATATCATGTTACAATCCCATTATCCCGGCGCTTGTATCGTTACGAGAGGGGTGGTTAATGTCATGTTACAATCTAATTATCCTGGTGCTTGTATCGTTACGAGAGGGGTGGTTAATGTCATGTTACAATCCTGGTGCTTGTATCTTTATGATATGGGTGGTTAATGTCATGTTACAATCTAATTATCCTGGTACTTGTATAGTTACGAGAGGGGTGGTTAATGTCATGTTACAATCCTGGTGCTTGTATCTTTATGAGATGGGTGGTTAATGCCATGTTACAATCCTGGTGCTTGTATCTTTGTGAGATGGGTTGGTAATGTCATGTTAAAATCCCGGTGCTTGTATCTTTATGAGATGGGTGGTTAATGTCATGTTACAATCCCGGTGCTTGTATCTTTATTTGATGGTTGGTTAATGTCATGTTACAATCCCAGTGCTTGTATCTTTATGAGATGGGTGGTTAATGTCATGTTACAATCCCGGTGCTTGTATCTTTGTGAGATGTGTGGTTAATGTCATGTTACAATCCTGGTGCTTGTATCTTTATGAGATGGGTGGTTAATACCATGTTACAATCCTGGTGCTTGTATCTTTGTGAGATGTGTGGTTAATGTCATGTTACAATCCCGGTGTTTGTGTCTTTATGAGATGGGTGGTTAATGTCATGTTACAATCCCTGTAATTGTATCTTTATGAGATGGGTGGTTAATGTCATGTTACAATCCCTGTAATTGTATCTTTATGAGATGTATGGTTAATGTCATGTTAAATTCCCGGTACTTGTATCTTTATGAGATGGGTGGTTAATGTCCTGTTACAATCCCGGTACTTGTATCTTTATGAGATGGGTTGTTAATGACATGTTACAATCCCGGTGCTTGTATCTTTGTGAGATGGGTGAGTAATGTCATGTTAATATCCCGGTGCTTGTATCTTTATGACATGGGTGGTTAATACCATGTTACAATCCCATTATCCCGGCGCTTGTATCGTTACGAGATGTGTGGTTAATGTCATGTTACAATCCTGGTGCTTGTATCTTTATGAGATGGGTGGTTAATGTCATGTTACAATCTAATTATCCTGGTGCTTGTATCGTTACGAGATGGGTGGTTAATGTCATGTTACAATCCTGGTAATTGTATCTTTATGAGATGGGTGGGTGGTTAATGTCATGTTACAATCCCGGTACTTGTATCTTTATGAGATGGGTGGTTAATGTCATGTTACAATCCCGGTACTTGTATCTTTATGAGATGGGTTGTTAATGACATGCTACAATCCCGGTGCTTGTATCTTTGTGAGATGGGTGAGTAATGTCATGTTAATATCCCGGTAATTGTATCTTTATGAGATGGGTGGTTAATGTCATGTTACAACCCCGGTACTTGTATCTTTATGAGATGGGTGGTTAATGTCATGTTACAATCCCGGTACTTGTATCTTTATGAGATGGGTTGTTAATGACATGTTACAATCCCGGTGCTTGTATCTTTGTGAGATGGGTGAGTAATGTCATGTTAATATCCCGGTGCTTGTATCTTTATGAGATGGGTGGTTAACGTCATGTTACAATCCCGGTGCTTGTATCTTTATGAGATGGGTGGTTAATGTCATGTTACAATCCCGCTGCTTGTACCTTTATGAGATGGGTGGTTAATGTCATTTTACAATCCTGGTGCTTGTATCTTTATGAGATGGGTGGTTAATGTCATGTTACAATCCCGGTGCTTTTATCTTTGTGAGATGGGTGGTTAATGTCATGCTACAATCATGGTGCTTGTATCTTTATGAGATGGGTGGTTAATGCCATGTTACACTCCTGGTGCTTGTATCTTTGTAAGTTGGATGGTTAATGTCATGTTACAATCCTGGTGCTTGTATCTTTGTGAGATGTGTGGTTAATGTCATGTGACAATCCCGGTGCTTGTGTCTTTATGAGATGGTGTGTTAATGTCATGTTACAATCCCGGTACTTGTACATTTGTGAGATGGGTGGTTAATGTCATGTTACAATCCCGGTGCTTGTATCTTTATGACATGGGTGGTTAATGTCATGTTACAATCCCGGTGCTTGTATCTTTATGAGATGGGTTGTTAATGTCATGCTACAATCCCGGTGCTTGTATCTTTATGACATGGGTGGTTAATGTCATGTTACAATCCCATTATCCCGGCGCTTGTATCAATACGAGATAGGTGGTTAATGTCATGTTACAATCTAATTATCCTGGTGCTTGTATCGTTACGAGAGGGGTGGTTAATGTCATGTTGCAATCCTGGTGCTTGTATCTTTATGATATGGGTGGTTATTGTCATGTTACAACCTAATTATCCTGGTGCTTGTATCGTTACGAGAGGGGTGGTTAATGTCATGTTACAATCCTGGTGCTTGTATCATTATGATATGGGTGGTTAATGTCATGTTACAATCCCGGTACTTGTATCTTTGTGAGGTCAATGTCATGTTACAATCCTGGTGCTTGTATCTTTGTGAGATGGGTGGTTAATGTCATGTTACAATACCGGTACTTGTATCTTTATGAGATGGGTTTTTAATGTCATGTTACAATCCTGGTGCTTGAATCTTTATGAGATGGGTGGTTAATGCCATACTACAATCCTGGTGCTTGTTTCTTTGTGAGATGGGTGGGTAATTTCATGTTAAACTCCCGGTGCTTGTATCTTTATGAGATGGGTGGTTAATATCATGGTACAATCACGGTGCTTGTATCTTTATGAGATGAGTGGTTAATATCATGTTACAATCCCGGTACTTGTATCTTTATGAGATGGGTTGTTAATGACATGTTACAATCCCGGTGCTTGTATCTTTGTGAGATGGGTGGGTAATGTCATGTTAAAATCCCGGTGCTTGTATCTTTATGAGATTGGTGGTTAATGTCATGTTACAATCGCGCTGCTTGTATCTTTATGAGATGGGTGGTTAATGTCATGTTACAATCCTGGTGCTTGTATCTTTATGAGATGGGTGGTTAATGTCATATTACAATCCTGGTGCTTGTATCTTTATGAGATGGGTGGTTAATGCCATGCTACAATCCTGGTGCTTGTATCTTTGTGAGATGGGTGGGTAATTTCATGTTAAACTCCCGGTGCATGTATCTTTATGAGATGTGTGGTTAATATCATGTTACAATCCCGGTGCTTGTATCTTTATGAGATGAGTGGTTAATGTCATGTTACAATCCCGGTACTTGTATCTTTATGAGATGGGTTGTTAATGACATGTTACAATCCCGGTGCTTGTATCTTCGTGAGATGGGTGGTTAATGTCATGTTACAATCCCGGTGCTTGTATCTTTATGACATGGGTGGTTAATGTCATGTTACAATCCCGGTGCTTGTATCTTTATGAGATGGGTGGTTAATGTCATGCTACAATCCCGGGGCTTGTATCTTTATGACATGGGTGGTTAATGTAATGTTACAATCCCGGTACTTGTATATTTATGACATGGGTTGTAAATGTCATGTTACAATCCCATTATCCCGGCGCTTGTATCGTTACGAGAGGGGTGGTTAATGTCATGTTACAATCTAATTATCCGGTGCTTGTATCGTTACGAGATGGGTGGTTAATGTCATGCTACAATCCCGGTGCTTGTATCTTTATGACATGGGTGGTTAATGTCATGTTACAATCCCAGTGCTTGTATCTTTGTGAGATGTGTGGTTAATGTCATGTTACAATCCCAGGTGCTTGTGTCTTTATGAGATGGGTGGTTAATGTCATGTTACAATCCCGGTGCTTGTATCTTTATGAGATTGGTGGTTAATGTCATATTACAATCCTGGTGCTTGTATCTTTGTGAGATGTGTGGTTAATGTCATGTTACAATCCCGGTACTTGTATCTTTATGAGATGGGTTGTTAATGTCATGTTACAATCCTGGTGGTTGTATCTATGTGAGATGTGTGGTTAATGTCATGTTACAATCCCGGTGCTTGTATCTTTATGAGATGAGTGGTTAATGTCATGTTACAATCCCGGTACTTGTATCTTTATGAGATGGGTTGATAATGACATGTTACAATCCCGGTGCTTGTATCTTCGTGAGATGGGTGGTTAATGTCATGTTACAATCCCGGTGCTTGTATCTTTATGACATGGGTGGTTAATGTCATGTTACAATCCCGGTGCTTGTATCTTTATGAGATGGGTGGTTAATGTCATGCTACAATCCCGGGGCTTGTATCTTTATGACATGGGTGGTTAATGTAATGTTACAATCCCGGTACTTGTATATTTATGACATGGGTTGTAAATGTCATGTTACAATCCCATTATCCCGGCGCTTGTATCGTTACGAGAGGGGTGGTTAATGTCATGTTACAATCTAATTATCCGGTGCTTGTATCGTTACGAGATGGGTGGTTAATGTCATGCTACAATCCCGGTGCTTGTATGTTTATGATATGGGTGGTTAATGTCATGTTACAATCCCAGTGCTTGTATCTTTGTGAGATGTGTGGTTAATGTCATGTTACAATCCCGGTGCTTGTGTCTTTATGAGATGGGTGGTTAATGTCATGTTACAATCCCGGTGCTTGTATCTTTATGAGATTGGTGGTTAATGTCATGTTACAATCCTGGTGCTTGTATCTTTGTGAGATGTGTGGTTAATGTCATGTTACAATCCCGGTGCTTGTATCTTTATGACATGGGTGGTTAATGTCATGTTACAATCCCGGTGCTTATATCTTTATGAGATGGGTTGTTAATGTCATGCTACAATCCCGGTGCTTGTATCTTTATGACATGGGTGGTTAATATCATGTTACAATCCCATTATCCCGGCGCTTGTATCGTTACGAGAGGGGTGGTTAATGTCATGCTACAATCTAATTATCCTGGTGCTTGTATCGTTACGAGAGGGGTGGTTAATGTCATGTTACAATCCTGGTGCTTGTATCTTTATGATATGGGTGGATATTGTCATGTTACAATCTAATTATCCTGGTGCTTGTATCGTTACGAGAGGGGTGGTTAATGTCATGTTACAATCCTGGTGCTTGTATCTTTATGATATGGGTGGTTAATGTCATGTTACAATCCTGGTGCTTGTATCTTTGTGAGATGGGTGGTTAATGTCATGCTACAATCCCGGTACTTGTATCTTTATGAGATGGGTGGTTAATGTCATGTTACAATCCTTGTGCTTGTATCTTTATGAGATGGGTGGTTAATGACATGCTACAATCCTGGTGCTTGTATCTTTGTGAGATGGGTGGGTAATTATATGTTAAACTCCCGGTGCTTGTATCTTTATGAGATGTGTGGATAATATCATGTTACAATCCGGTGCTTGTATCTTTATGAGATGAGTGGTTAATGTCATGTTACAATCCCGGTACTTGTATCTTTATGAGATGGGTTGTTAATGACATGTTACAATCCCGGTGCTTGTATCTTTGTGAGATGGGTGGGTAATGTCATGTTAAAATCCCGGTGCTTGTATCTTTATGAGATGGGTGGTTAATGTCATGTTACAATCCCGGTGCTTGTATCTTTATGAGATTGGTGGTTAAAGTCATGTTACAATCCTGGTGCTTGTATCTTTGTGAGATGTATGGTTAATGTCATGTTACAATCCCGGTACTTGTATCTTTATGAGATGGGTGGTTAATGTCATGTTACAATCCCGGTACTTGTATCTTTATGAGATGGGTTGTTAATGACATGTTACAATCCCGGTACTTGTATCTTTATGAGATGGGTGGTTAATGTCATGTTACAATCCCGGTACTTGTATCTTTATGAGATGGGTTGTTAATGACATGTTACAATCCCGGTGCTTGTATCTTTGTGTGATGGGTGGTTAATGTCATGTTACAATCCCGGTGCTTGTATCTTTATGAGATGGGTGGTTAATGTCATGTTACAATCCCGCTGCTTGTAACTTTATGAGATGGGTGGTTAATGTCATGCTACAATCCCGGTGCTTGTATCTTTATGAGATGGGTGGTTAATGTCATGTTACAATGCCGGTACTTGTATCTTTATGACATGGGTTGTTAATGTCATGTTACAATCCCATTATCCCGGCGCTTGTATCGTTACGAGAGGGGTGGTTAATGTCATGTTAGAATCTAATTATCCGGTGCTTGTATCGTTATGATATGGGTGGTTAATGTCATGTTACAATCCTGGTGCTTGTATCTTTATGAGATGGGTGGTTAATGTCATGTTACAATCCTGGTGCTTGTATCTTTGTGAGATGTGTGGTTATTGTCATGTTACAATCCCGGTACTTGTATCTTTATGAGATGGGTGGTTAATGTCATGTTACAATCCCGGTACTTGTATCTTTATGAGATGGGTTGTTAATGACATATTACAATCCCGGTGCTTGTATCTTTGTGAGATGGGTGGTTAATGTCATGTTACAATCCCGGTGCTTGTATCTTTATGACATGGGTGGTTAATGTCATGCTACAATCCCGGTGCTTGTATCTTTATGACATGGGTGGTTACTGTCATGTTACAATCCCGGTACTTGTATCTTTATGACATGGGTTGTTAATGTCATGTTACAATCCCATTATCCCGGAGCTTGTATCGTTACGAGAGGGGTGGTTAATGTCATGTTACAATCTAATTATCTGGTGCTTGTATCGTTATGATATGGGTGGTTAATGTCATGCTACAATCCCGGTGGTTGTATCTTTATGACATGGGTGGTTAATGTCATGTGACAATCTAATTATCCTTGTGCTTGTATCGTTACGAGAGGGGTGGTTAATGTCATGTTACAATCCTGGTGCTTGTATCTTTATGTGATGGGTGGTTAATGCCATGTTACAATCCTGGTGCTTGTATCTTTGTGAGATGGGTGGTTAATGTCATGTTAAAATACCGGTGCTTGTATCTTTATGAGATGGGTGGTTAATGTCATGTTACAATCCCGGTGCTTGTATCTTTATGAGATGGGTGGTTAATGTCATGTTACAATCCCAGTGCTTGTATCTTTATGAGATGGCTGGTTAATGTCATGTTACAATCCCGGTGCTTGTATATTTATGAGATGGGTGGTTAATGTCATGCTACAATCCCGATGCTTGTATCTTTGTGAGATGGGTGGTTAATGTCATGTTAAAATCCTGGTGCTTGTATCTTTATGAGATGGGTGGTTAATGCCATGTTACAATCCTGGTGCTTGTATCTTTGTGAGATATGTGGTTAATGTCATGTTACAATCCCGGTGCTTGTGTCTTTATGAGATGGGTGGTTAATGTCATGCTACAATCCCGGTAATTGTATCTTTATGAGATGGGTGGTTAATGTCATGTTACATTCCGGTACCTGTATCTTTATGAGATGGGTGGTTAATGTCATGTTACAATCCCGGTGCTTGTGTCTTTATGACATGGGTGGTTAATGTCATGTTACAATCCCGGTACTTGTATCTTTATGAGATGGGTTGTTAATGACATGTTACAATCCCGGTGCTTGTATCTGTGTGAGATGGGTGGGTAATGTCATGTTAAATTCCCGGTGCTTGTATCTTTATGAGATGGATGGTTAATGTCATATTACAATCCCGGTGCTTGTATCTTTATGAGATGGGTGGTTAATGTCATGTTTCAATCCCGCTGCTTGTATCTTTATGAGATGGGTGGTTAATGTCATGTTACAATCCTGGTGCTTGTATCTTTATGAGATGGGTGGTTAATATCATGTTACAATCCCGGTGCTTTTATCTTTGTGAGATGGGTGGTTAATGTCATGCTACAATCATGGTGCTTGTATCTTTATGAGATGGGTGGTTAATGCCATGCTACAATCCTGGTGCATTTATCTTTGTGAGATGGATGGTTAATGTCATGTTACAATCCTGGTGCTTGTATCTTTGTGAGATGTGTGGTTAATGTCATGTTACAATCCCGGTGCTTGTGACTTTATGAGATGGGTGGTTAATGTCATGTTACAATCCCGGTACTTGTACCTTTATGAGAACGGTGGTTAATGTCATGTTACAATCCTGGTGCTTGTATCTTTATGAGATTGGTGGTTAAAGTCATGTTACAATACTGGTGCTTGTATCTTTGTGAGATGTGTGTTTAATGTCATGTTACAATCCCGGTACTTGTATCTTTATGAGATGGGTTGTTAATGACATGTTACAATCCCGGTGCTTGTATCGTTGTGAGATGGGTGGTTAATGTCATGTTACAATCCCGGTGCTTGTATCTTTATGACATGGGTGGTTAATGTCATGTTACAATCCCGGTGCTTGTATCTTTATGAGATTGGTGGTTAATGTCATGCTACAATCCCGGTGCTTGTATCTTTATGACATGGGTGGTTAATGTCATGTTACAATCTAATTATCCCGGCGCTTGTGTCGTTACGAGAGGGGTGGTTAATGTCATGTTACAATCTAATTATCCGGTGCTTGTATTGTTACGAGATGGGTGGTTAATGTCATGCTACAATCCCGGTGCTTGTATCTTTATGACATGGGTGGTTAATGTCCTGTTACAATCCCGGTGCTTGTATCTTTATGACATGGGTGGTTAATGTCATGTTACAATCCCGGTGCTTGTATCTTTATGAGATGGGTGGTTAATGTCATGCTACAATCCCGGTGCTTGTATCTTTATGACATGGGTGGTTAATGTCATGTTACAATCCCGGTGCTTGTATCTTTATGAGATGGGTGGTTAATGTCAAGCTACAATCCCGGTGCTTGTATCTTTGTGACATGGGTGGTTAATGTCATGTTACAATCCCGGTGCTTGTATCTTTATGAGATGGGTGGTTAATGTCATGCTACAATCCCGGTGCTTGTATCTTTATGACATGGGTTGTTAATGTCATGTTACAATCCCATTATCCCGGCGCTTGTATCGTTACGAGAGGGGTGGTTAATGTCATGTTACAATCTAATTATCCTGGTGCTTGTATCGTTACGAGAGGGGTGGTTAATGTCATGTTACAATACTGGTGCTCGTATCTTTATGAGATGGGTGGTTAATGCCATGTTACAATCCTGGTGCTTGTATCTTTGTGAGATGGGTGGGTAATGTCATGTTAAAATACCGGTGCTTGTATCTTTATGAGATGGGTGGTTAATGTCATGTTACAATCCCGGTGCTTGTATCTTTATGAGATGGCTGGTTAATGTCATGTTACAATCCCAGTGCTTGTATCTTTATGAGATGGCTGGTTAATGTCATGTTACAATCCCGATGCTTGTATCTTTGTGAGATGGGTGGTTAATGTCATGTTACAATCCTGGTGCTTGTATCTTTGTGAGATGGGTGGTTAATGCCATGTTACAATCCTGGTGCTTGTATCTTTGTGAGATATGTGGTTAATGTCATGTTACAATCCCGGTGCTTGTGTCTTTATGAGATGGGTGGTTAATGTCATGTTACAATCCCGGTAATTGTATCTTTATGAGATGGGTGGTTAATGTCATGTTACAATCCCGATGCTTGTATCTTTGTGAGATGGGTGGTTAATGTCATGTTACAATCATGGTGCTTGTATCTTTATGAGATGGGTGGTTAATGCCATGTTACAATCCTGGTACTTGTATCTTTGTGAGATATGTGGTTAATGTCATGTTACAATCCCGGTAATTGTATCTTTATGAGATGGGTGGTTATTGTCATGTTACAATCCCGGTGCTTGTGTCTTTATGAGATGGGTGGTTAATGTCATGTTACAATCCCGGTACTTGTATCTTTATGAGATGGGTTGTTAATGACATGTTACAATCCCGGTGCTTGTATCTGTGTGAGATGGGTGGGTAATGTCATGTTAAAATCCCGGTGCTTGTATCTTTATGAGATGGGTGGTTAATGTCATATTACAATCCCGGTGCTTGTATTTTTATGAGATGGGTGGTTAATGTCATGTTACAATCCCGCTGCTTGTATCTTTATGAGATGGGTGGTTAATGTCATGTTACAATCCTGGTGCTTGTATCTTTATGAGATGGGTGATTAATGTCAGGTTACAATCCAGGTGCTTGTATCTTTATGAGATGGGTGGTTAATGTCATGTTACAATCCCGGTGCTTTTATCTTTGTGAGATGGGTGGGTAATGTCATGTTAAAATCCCGGTGCTTGTATCTTTATGAGATGGGTGGTTAATGTCATATTACAATCCCGGTGCTTGTATTTTTATGAGATGGGTGGTTAATGTCATGTTACAATCCCGCTGCTTGTATCTTTATAAGATGGGTGGTTGATGTCATGTTACAATCCTGGTGCTTGTATCTTTATGAGATGGGTGATTAATGTCAGGTTACAATCCAGGTGCTTGTATCTTTATGAGATGGGTGGTTAATGTCATGTTACAATCCCGGTGCTTTTATCTTTGTGAGATGGGTGGTTAATGTCATGTTACCATCCTGGTGCTTGTATCTGTGTGAGATGTGTGGTTAATGTCATGTTACAATCCCGGTGTTTGTGACTTTATGAGATGGGTGGTTAATGTCATGTTACAATCCCGGTACTTGTACCTTTATGAGAACGGTGGTTAATGTCATGTTACAATCTCGGTACTTGTATCTTTATGAGATGGGTTGTTAATGACATGTTACAATCCCGGTGCTTGTATCGTTGTGAGATGTGTGGTTAATGTCATATTACAATCCCGGTACTTGTATCTTTATGAGATGGGTTGTTAATGACATGTTACAATCCCGGTGCTTGTATCGTTGTGAGATGGGTGGTTAATGTCATGTTACAATCCCGGTGCTTGTATCTTTATGACATGGGTGGTTAATGTCATGTTACAATCCCGGTACTTGTAGCTTTATGAGATGGGTGATTAATGTCATGTTGCAATCCTGGTGCTTGTTTCTTTATGAGATGGGTGGTTAATGTCATGTTACAATCCCGGTGCTTGTATCTTTATGAGATGGGTGATTAATGACATCTTAAGTGGAAGTCGCGATAGCGCGGTGGATGCGCGTTCGCTTCAGGTGCGAAAGGTCCGGAGTTCGAGCCCCACTGGAACCGTTACGATTGTGCCCTTAGGCAAGGCATTTAAATTCCACGTTGCCTCTTCTCTCTCCCTCGTGGCGATGGATTCCATCAGGAATGAGGTCTCGAGAGTGATTTATATAAGTTGAAATAACTTGTTTCGCAATCGAGCTCAAATAAATTTGTATAAACTAATGACATGTTACAATCCCGGTCCTTGTATCTTTATGAGATGGGTGGTTAATGTCATATCCCGGTGCTTGTATCTTTATGAGATGGGTGGTTAATGTCATGTTACAATCCCGGTGCTTGTATCTTTATGGCATGGGTGGTTAATGTCATGTTACAATCACGGTGCTTGTATCTTTATGAGATGGGTGGTTAATGTCATGCTACAATCCCGGTGCTTGTATCTTTATGACATGGGTGGTTAATGTCATGTTACAATCCCATTATCCCGGCGCTTGTATTGTTACGAGAGGGGTGGTTAATGTCATGTTACAATCTATTAATCCTGGTGCTTGTATCGTACGAGAGGGGTGGTTAATGTCATGTTACAATCCTGGTGCTTGTATCTTTATGATATGGGTGGTTAATGTCATGTTACAATCTAATTATCCTGGTGCTTGTATCGTTACGAGATGGGTGGTTAATGTTATGTTACAATCCTGGTGCTTGTATCTTTATGGGATGGGTGGTTAATGTCATGCTACAATCCTTGTGTTTGTATCTTTAGGAGATGGGTGATTAATGTCATGTTCAAATCCTGGTGCTTGTATCTTTGTGAGATGTTTGGTTAATGTCATTTTACAATCCTGGTGCTTGTATCTTTATGAGATAGGTGGTTAATGACATGTTACAATCCTGGTGCTTGTATCTTTATGACATGGGTGGTTAATGACATGTTACAATCCTGGTGCTTGTATCTTTATGACATGTGTGGTTAATGTCATGTTACAATCCTGGTGCTTGTATCTTTATGAGATAGGTGGTTAATGTTATGTTACAATCCTGGTGCTGTTATCTTTATGAGATGGGTGGTTAATGTCATGCTACAATCCCGGTGCTTGTATCTTTATGACATGGATTGTTAATGTCATGTTACAATCCCATTATCCCGGCGCTTGTATCGTTACGAGAGGGGTGGTTAATGTCATGTTACAATCCTGGTGCTTGTATCTTTATAATATGTCATGTTACAATCCCGGTGCTTGTATCTTTGTGAGGTCAATGTTATGTTACAATCCTGGTGCTTGTTTCTTTGTGAGATGGGTGGTTAATTTCATGTTACAATCCTGGTGCTTGTATCTTTATGAGATGGGTGTTTAATGCCATGTTACAATCCTGGTGCTTGTATCTTTGTGAGATGTGTGGTTAATGTCATGTTACAATCCCGGTGCTTGTGTCTTTATGAGATGGGTGGTTAATGTCATGTTACAATCCCGGTAATTGTATCTTTTTGAGATGGGTGGTTAATGTCATGTTACAATCCTGGTGCTTGTATCTTTAAGTTATTGGTGGTTAATGTCATGTTACATTCCTGGTGCTTGTATCTTTGTGAGATGTGTGCTTAATGTCATGTTACAATCCCGGTACTTGTATCTTTATGAGATGGGTGGTTAATGTCATGTTACAATCCCGGTACTTTTATCTTTATGAGATGGGTTGTTAATGACATGTTACAATCCTGGTGCTTGTATCTTTGTGAGATGGGTGGGTAATGTCATGTTAAAATCGCGGTGCTTGTATCTTTATGAGATGGGTGGTTAATGTCATGTTACAATCCCGGTGCTTGTATCTTTATGAGATGGGTGGTTAATGTCATGTTACAATCCCGCTGCTTGTATCTTTATGAGATGGGTGGTTAATGTCATGTTACATTCCCAGTGCTTGTATCTTTGTCAGATGGGTGGTTAATGTTATGTTACAATCCAGGTACTTGTATCTTTATGAGATGGGTGGTTAATGTCATGTTGCAATCATGGTGCTTGTATCTTTATTAGATGGGTGGTTAATGCCATGTTACAATCCTAGTGCCTGTATCTTTGTGAGATGGGTGGTTAATGTCATGTTACAATCCTCTTGCTTGTATCTTTGTGAGATGTGTGGTTAATGTCATGTTACAATCCCGGTTCTTGTGTCTTTATGAGAAGGGTGGTTAATGTCATGTTACAATGCTGGTGCTTGTATCTTTGTGATTTGGGTGGGTAATTTCATGTTACAATCCCGGTGCTTGTATCTTTATGAGATGGGTGGTTAATGTCATGTTACAATCACGGTAATTGTATCTTTATGAGATGGGTGGTTAATGTCATGTTACAATCCTGGTGCTTGTATCTTTATGAGATTGGTGTTTAATGTCATGTTACAATCCCGGTTCTTGTATCTATATGAGATGGGTGGTTAATGTCATGTTACAATCCCTGTACTTGTATCTTTATGAGATGGGTTGTTAATGAAATGTTACAATCCCGGTGCTTATATCTTTGTGAGATGGGTGGTTAATGTCATGTTACAGTCCGGTGCTTGTATCTTTATGGCATGGGTGGTTAATGTCATGTTACAATCACGGTGCTTGTATCTTTATGACATGGGTGCTTAATGTCATATTACAATCCCATTATCCCGGCGCTTGTATCGTTACGAGAGGGGTGGTTAATGTCATGTTACAATCTAATTATCCTGGTGCTTGTATCGTTACGAGAGGGGTGGTTAATGTCATGTTACAATCCTGGTGCTTGTATCTTTATGATATGGGTGGTTAATGTCATGTTACAATCCCGGTGCTTGTATCTTTGTGAGATGGGTGGGTAATTTCATGTTAAAATCCCGGTGCTTGTATCTTTATGAGATGGTGGTTAATGTCATGTTACAATCCCGGTGCTTGTATCTTTATGAGATGGGTGGTGAATGTCATGTTACAATCCCGGTGCTTGTATCTTATGAGATGGGTGGTTAATGTCATGTTACAATCCCGGTGCCTGTATCTTTGTGAGATGGGTGGTTAATGTCATGTTACAATCCTGGTGCTTGTATCTTTATGAGATGGGTGGTTAATGCCATGTTACAATCCTGGTGCTTGTATCATTGTGAGATGTGTGGTTAATGTCATGTTACAATCCCGGTGCTTGTGTCTTTATGAGATGGGTGGTTAATGTCATGTTACAATCCCGGTAATTGTATCTTTGTGAGATGGGTGGGTAATGTCATGTTAAAATCACGGTGCTTGTATCTTTATGAGATGGGTTGTTAATGTCATGTTACAATCCCGGTGCTTGTATCTTTATGAGGTGGGTGGTTAATGTCATGTTACAATCCTGGTGCTTGTATCTTTATGAGATGGTTGGTTAATGTCATGTTACAATCGAGGTGTTTCTATCTTTATGAGATGGGTGGTTAATGTCATATTACAATCCCGGTGCTTTTATCTTTGTGAGATGGGTGGTTAATGTCATGCTACAATCATGGTGCTTGTATCTTTATGAGATGGGTGGTTAATGCCATGTTACAATCCTGGTGCTTGTATCTTAGTGAGATGGGTGGTTAATGTCATGTTACAATCCTCGTGCTTGTATCTTTGCGAGATGTGTGGTTAATGTCATGTTACAATCCCGGTGCTTGTGTCTTTATGAGATGGGTGGTTAATGTCATGTTACAATCCTCGTGCTTGTATCTTTGTGAGATGTGTGGTTAATGTCATATTACAATCCCGGTGCTTGTGTCTTTATGAGAAGGGTGGTTAATGTCATGTTACAATGCTGGTGCTTGTATCTTTGTGATATGGGTAGGTAATTTCATGTTAAAATCCCGGTGCTTGTATCTTTATGAGATGGGTGGTTAATGTCATGTTACAATCCTGGTGCTTGTATCTTTATGAGATTGGTGGTTAATGTCATGTTACATTCCTGGTGCTTGTATCTTTGTGAGATGTGTGCTTAATGTCATGTTACAATCCCGGTACTTGTATCTTTATGAGATGGGTGGTTAATGTCATGTTACAATCCCGGTACTTGTATCTTTATGAGATGGGTTGTTAATGACATGTTACAATCCCGGTGCTTGTATCTTTGTGAGATGGGTGGGTAATGTCATGTTAAAATCCCGGTGCTTGTATCTTTATGAGGTGGGTGTTAATGTCATGTTACAATCCTGCTGCTTGTATCTTTATGAGATGGGTGGTTAATGTCATGTTACAATCCCGGTGCGTGTGTCTTTATGAGATGGGTGGTTAATGTCATGTTACAATCCCGGTACCTGTACCTTTATTAGAAGGGTGGTTAATGTCATGTTACAATCCTGGTGCTTGTATCTTTATGAGATTGGTGGTTAATGTCATGTTATAATCCTGGTGCTTGTATCTTTGTGAGATGTGTGGTTAATGTCATGTTACAATCCCGGTACTTGTTTCTTTATGAGATGGTTGGTTAATGTCATGTTACAATCCCGGTACTTGTATCTTTATGAGATGGGTTGTTAATGACAGGTTACAATGCCGGTGCTTGTATCTTTGTGAGATGGGTGGTTAATGTCATGTTACAAAACCGGTGCTTGTATCTTTATGACATGGGTGGTTAATGTCATGTTACAATCCAGGTGCTTGTATCTTTATGAGATGGGTGGTTAATGTCATGCTACAATCACGGTGCTTGTATCTTTATGACATGGGTGGTTAATGTCATGTTACAATCCCGGTACTTGTATCTTTATGACATGGGTTGTTAATGTCATGATACAATCCCATTATCCCGGCGCTTGTATCGTTACGAGAGGGGTGGTTAATGTCTTGTTACAATCTAATTATCCTGTGCTTGTATCGTTACGAGATGGGTGGTTAATGTTATGTTACAATCCTGGTGCTTGTATCTTTATGAGATGGGTGGTTAATGTCATGCTACAATCCTGGTGTTTGTATCTTTACGAGATGGGTTGTTAATGTCATGATACAATCCTGGTGCTTGTACCTTTATGAGATGGGTGGTTAATGTCATGTTACAATCCCGGTGCTTGTATCTTTGTGAGATGGGTGGTTAATGTCATGTTACAATCCCGGTGCTTGTATCTTTGTGAGGTCAATGTCATGTTACAATCCTGGTGCTTGTATCTTTGTGAGATGGGTGGTTAATGTCATGTTACAATCCCGGTACTTGTATATTTATGAGATGGGTGGTTAATGTCATGTTACAATCCTGGTGCTTGTATCTTTATGAGATGGGTGGTTAATGCCATGTTACAATCCTGGTTCCTGTATCTTTGTGAGATGGGTGGGTAATTTCATGTTAACATCCCGGTGCTTGCATCTTTATGAGATGGGTGGTTAATGTCATGTTACAATCCCGGTACTTGTATCTTTATGAGATGGGTGGTTAATGTCATGTTACAATCCTCGTGCTTGTATCTTTGTTAGATGTGTGCTTAATGTCATGCTACAATCCCGGTGCGTGTGTCTTTATGAGATGGGTGGTTAATGTCATGTTACAATCCCGGTACCTGTACCTTTATGAGAAGGGTGGTTAATGTCAGGTTACAATCCTGGTGCTTGTATCTTTATGAGATGGGTGGTTAATGTCATGCTACAATCATGGTGCTTGTATCTTTATGAGATGGGTGGTTAATGTCATGTTACAATTCCAGTACTTGTTTCTTTATGAGATGGGTGGTTAATGTCATGTTACAATCCCGGTACTTGTATCTTTATGAGATGGGTTGTTAATGACATGTTATAATGCCGGTGCTTGTATCTTTGTGAGATGGGTGGTTAATGTCATGTTACAATCCCGATGCTTGTATCTTTATGAGATGGGTGGTTAATGTCATGCTACAATCCCGGTGCTTGTATCTTTATGACATGGGTGGTTAATGTCATGTTATAATCCCGGTACTTGTATCTTTATGACATGGGTTGTTAATGTCATGTTACAATCCCATTATCCCGGCACTTGTATCGTTACGAGAGGGGTGATTAATGTCATGTTACAATCTAATTATCCGGTGCTTGTATCGTTACGAGATGGGTGGTTAATGTTATGTTACAATCCTGGTGCTTGTATCTTTATGAGATGGGTGGTTAATGTCATGCTACAATCCTGGTGTTAGTACCTTTACGAGATGGGTTGTTAATGTCATGATACAATCCTGGTGCTTGTATCTTTATGAAATGGGTGGTTAATGTCATGTTACAATCCTCGTGCTTGTATCTTTGTGAGATGTGTGGTTAATGTCATGTTACAATCCTGGTGCTTGTATCTTTATGAGATGGGTGGTTAGTGTCATGTTACAATCCTGGTGCTTGTATCTTTATGAGATAGGTGGTTTATGTCATGTTACAATCCTGGTACTTGTATCTTTATGCGATAGGTGGTTAATGTCATGTTACAATCCTGGTGCTGTTATCTTTATGAGATGGGTGGTTAATGTCATGTTACAATCTAATTATCCTGGTCCTTTTATCGTTACGAGAGGGGTTGTTAACGTTATGTTACAATCCTGGTACTTTTATCTTTATGAGATGAGTTGTTAATGTCATGTTACAATCCCGGTGCTTGTATCTTTGTGAGATGGGTGGTTAATGTCATGTTACAATCCTGGTGCTTGTATCTTTATGAGATGGGTGGTTAATGCCATGTTACAATCCTGGTGCTTGTATCTTTGTGAGATGTGTGGTTAATGTCATGTTACAATTCCGGTGCTTGTGTCTTTATGAGATGGGTGGTTAATGTCATGTTACAATCCCGGTAATTGTATCTTTATGACATGGGTTGTTAATGTCATGTTACAATCCCATTATCCCGGCGCTTGTATCGTTACGAGAGGGGTGATTAATGTCATGTTACAATCTAATTATCCGGTGCTTGTATCGTTACGAGATGGGTGGTTAATGTCATGTTACAATCCCGGTACTTTTATCTTTATGACATGGGTGGTTAATGTCATGTTACAATCCCGGTGCTTGTATCTTTGTGAGATGGGTGGTTAATGTCATGTTACAATCCTGGTGCTTGTATCTTTATGAGATGGGTGGTTAATGCCATGTTACAATCCTGGTGCTTGTATCTTTGTGAGATGTGTGGTTAATGTCATGTTACAATTCCGGTGCTTGTGTCTTTATGAGATGGGTGGTTAATGTCATGTTACAATCCCGGTAATTGTATCTTTATGAGATGGGTGGTTAATGTCATGTTACAATCGAGGTGCTTGTATCTTTGTGAGATGGGTGGTTAATGTCATGTTACAATCCTCGTGCTTGTATCTTTGTGAGATGTGTGGTTAATGTCATGTTACAATCCCAGTGCTTGTGTCTTTATGAGATGGGTGGTTAATGTCATGTTACAATCCTCGTGCTTGTATCTTTGTGAGATGTGTGGTTAATGTCATGTTACAATCCCAGTGCTTGTGTCTTTATGAGATGGGTGGTTAATGTCATGTTACAATCCCGGTACCTGTACCTTTATGAGAAGGGTGGTTAATGTCATGTTACAATCCTGGTGCTTGTATCTTTATGAGATTGGTGGTTAATGTCATGTTACAATCCAGGTGCTTGTATCTTTGTGAGATGTGTGGTTAATGTCATGTTACAATCCCGGTACTTGATTCTTTGTGAGATGGGTGGTTAATGTCATGCTATAATCCCGGTGCTTGTATCTTTATGACATGGATGGTTAATGTCATGTTACAATCCCGGTACTTGTATCTTTATGACATTGGTTGTTAATGTCATGTTACAATCCCATTATCCCGGCGCTTGTATCGTTACGAGAGGGGTGGTTAATGTCATGTTACAATCTAATTATCCTGGTGCTTGTATAGTTACGAGAGGGGTGGTTAATGTCATGTTACAATCCTGATGCTTGTATCTTTATGAGATGGGTGGTTAGTGTTATGTTACAATCCTGGTGCTTGTATCTTTATGAGATGGGTTTTTAATAACATGTTACAATCCCAGTGCTTGTATCTATGTCAGATGGGTGGTTAATGTCATGTTACAATCCCGGTGCTTGTATCTTTATGAGATTTGTGGTTAATAACATGTTACAATCCCGGTGCTTGTATCTTTATGACAAGGGTGGTTAATGTCATGTTACAATCACGGTACTTGTATCTTTATGAGATGGGTGGTTAATGTCGTGTTACAATCCTGGTGCTTCTATCTTTATGAGATGGGTGGTTAATGTCATGTTACAATTCTGATGCTTGTATCTTTATGAGATGGGTGGTTAATGTCATGTTACAATCCTGGTGCTTGTATCTTTATGAGCTGGGTGGTTAATGTCATGTTACAATCCAGGTGCTTGTATCTTTATGAGATGGGTAGTTAATGTCATGTTACAATCCCGGTGCTTTTATCTTTGTGAGATGGGTGGTTAATGTCATGCTACAATCATGGTGCTTGTATCTTTATGAGATGGGTGGTTAATGCCATGTTACAATCCTGGTGCTTGTATCTTTGTGAGATGGGTGGTTAATGTCATGTTACAATCCTCGTGCTTGTATCTTTGTGAGATGTGTGGTTAATGTCATATTACATTCCCGGTGCTTGTGTCTTTATGAGATGGGTGGTTAATGTCATGTTACAATCCTGGTGCTTGTATCTTTGTGAGATGTGTGTTTAATGTCATTTTACAATCCCGGTACTTGGAGCTTTATGAGATGGGTGGTTAATGTCATGTTACAATCCCGGTACTTGTATCTTTATGAGATGGGTTGTTAATGACATGTTACAATCCCGTTGCTTGTATCTTTGTGAGATGGGTGGTTAATGTCATGCTACAATCCCGGTGCTTGTATCTTTATGAGAATGGTGGTTAATGTCATGTTACAATCCCGGTGCTTGTATCTTTATGAGATGGGTGGTTAATGTCATGTTACAATCGTGGTGCTTGTATCTCTGTCAGATGGGTGGTTAATGCCATGTTACAATCCTGGTACCTGTATCTTTGTGAGATGGGAGGTTAATGTCATGTTAAAATCCCGGTGCTTGTATCTTTAGGAGATGGGTGGTTAATGTCATGTTACAATCCCGGTGCTTGTTTCTTTATGAGATAGGTGGTTAATGTCATGTTACAATCCCGGTGCTTGTATCTTTATGACATGGGTGGTTAATGTCATGTTACAATTCCGGTGCTTGTATCTTTATGAGATTTGTGGTTAATATCATGTTACAATCCCGGTGCTTGTTTCGTTATGACATGGGTGGTTAATGTCATGTTACAATCACGGTACTTGTATCTTTATGAGATGGGTGGTTAATGTCGTGTTACAATCCTGGTGCTTCTATCTTTATGAGATGGGTGGTTAATGTCATGTTACAATTCTGATGCTTGTATCTTTATGAGATGGGTGGTTAATGTCATGTTACAATCCTGGTGCTTGTATCTTTATGAGCTGGGTGGATAATGTCATGTTACAATCCAGGTGCTTGTATCTTTATGAGATGGGTGGTTAATGTCATGTTACAATCCCGGTGCTTTTATCTTTGTGAGATGGGTGGTTAATGTCATGCTACAATCATGGTGCTTGTATCTTTATGAGATGGGTGATTAATGCCATGTTACAATCCTGGTGCTTGTATCTTTGTGAGATGGGTGGTTAATGTCATTTTACAATCCTCGTGCTTGTATCTTTGTGAGATGTGTGGTTAATGTCATGTTACAATCCCGGTGCTTGTGTCTTTACGAGATGGGTGGTTAATGTCATGTTACAATCCTGGTGCTTGTATCTTTGTGAGATGTGTGTTTAATGTCATGTTACAATCCCGGTACTTGGAGCTTTATGACATGGGTGGTTAATGTCATGTTACAATCCCAGTACTTGTATCTTTATGACATGGGTGGTTAATGTCATGTTACAATCCTGGTGCTTGTATCTTTATGAGATGGGTGGTTAATGTCATGTTACAATCCTGGTGCTTGTATCTTTGTGAGATGTGTGGTTAATTTCATGTTACAATCCCGGTGCTTGTGACTTTACGAGATGGGTGGTTAATGTCATGTTACAATCCCAGTACTTGTATCCTTATGAGATGGGTGGTTAATGTCATGTTACAATCCTGGTGCTTGTATCTTTATGAGATGGGTGGTTAATGTCATGTTACAAACATGGTGCTTGTATCTTTGTGAGATGTGTGGTTAATGTCATGTTACAATCGCAGTACTTGTGTCTTTATGAGATGAGTGGTTAATGTCATGTTACTATCCCAGTACTTGTATCCTTATGAGATGGGTGGTTAATGTCATGTTACAATCCTGGTGCTTGTATCTTTATGAGATGGGTTGTTAATGTCATGTTACAATCATGGTGCTTGTATCTTTGTGAGATGTGTGGTTAATGTCATGTTACAATCGCGGTACTTGTATATTTATGAGATGGGTGGTTAATGCCATGTTGCAATCCTGGTGCTTGTATCTTTATTAGATGGGTGGTTAATGCCATGTTACAATACTGGTACCTGTATCTGTGTGAGATGGGTGGTTAATGTCATGTTAACATCCCGGTGCTTGTATCTTTATGAGATGGGTGGTTAATGTCATGTTACAATCCCGGTACTTGTATCTTTATGAGATGGGTTGTTAATGTCATGCTACAATCCCGGTGCTTGTATCTTTGTGAGATGGGTGGTTAATGTCATGTTACAGTCCTGGTGCTTGTATCTTTATGAGATGGGTGGTTAATGCGATGTTACAATCCTGGTGCTTGTATCTTTGTGAGATGGGTGGTTAATGTCATGTTACAATCCTGGTGCTTGTATCTTTGTGAGATGTGTGGGTTAATTTCATGTTACAATCCCGGTGCTTGTGTGTTTACGAGATGGGTGGTTAATGTCATGTTACAATCCCAGTACTTGTATCCTTATGAGATGGGTGGTTAATGTCATGTTACAATCCTGGTGCTTGTATCTTTATGAGATGGGTGGTTAATGTCATGTTACAATCATGGTGCTTGTTTCTTTGTGAGATGTGTGGTTAATGTCATGTTACAATCGCGGTACTTGTATCTTTATGAGATGGGTGGTTAATGTCATGTTACAATCCCGGTACTGGTATCTTTATGAGATGGGTTGATAATGATAGGTTACAATTCCGGTGCTTGTATCGTTATGAGATGTGTGGTTAATGTCATGTTACAATCCCGGTGCTTGTATCTTTATGACATGGGTGGTTAATGTCATGTTACAATCCCGGTGCTTGTATCTTTATGAGATTTGTGGTTAATATCATGTTACAATCCCGGTGCTTGTATCGTTATGACATGGGTGGTTAATGTCATGTTATAATCACGGTACTTGTATCTTTATGAGATGGGTGGTTAATGTCGTGTTACAATCCTGGTGCTTCTATCTTTATGAGATGGGTGGTTAATGTCATGTTACAATTCTGATGCTTGTATCTTTATGAGATGGGTGGTTAATGTCATGTTGCAATCCTGGTGCTTGTATCTTTATGAGCTGGGTGGTTAATGTCATGTTACAATCCAGGTGCTTGTATCTTTATGAGATGGGTGGTTAATGTCATGTTACAATCCCGGTGCTTTTATCTTTGTGAGATGGGTGGTTAATGTCATGCTACAATCATGGTGCTTGTATCTTTATGAGATGGGTGGTTAATGCCATGTTACAATCATGGTGCTTGTATCTTTGTGAGATGGGTGGTTAATGTCATTTTACAATCCTCGTGCTTGTATCTTTGTGAGATGTGTGGTTAATGTCATGTTACAATCCCGGTGCTTGTGTCTTTATGAGATGGGTGGTTAATGTCATGTTACAATCCTGGTGCTTGTATCTTTGTGAGATGTGTGTTTAATGTCATGTTACAATCCCGGTACTTGGAGCTTTATGAGATGGGTGGTTAATGTCATGTTACAATCCCGGTACTTGTATCTTTATGACATGGGTGGTTAATGTCATGTTACAATCCCGGTGCTTGTATCTTTATGACATGGGTGGTTAATGTCATGTTACAATCCCGGTGCTTGTATATTTATGAGATGGGTGGTTAATGTCTTGCTACAATCCAGGTGCTTGTATCTTTATGACATGTGTGGTTAATGTCATATTACAATCCCGGTACTTGTATCTTTATGACATGGGTGGTTAATGTCATGTTACAATCCTGGTGCTTGTACCTTTATGAGATGGGTGGTTAATGTCATGTTACAATCATGGTGCTTGTATCTTTTTGAGATGTGTGGTTAATGTCATGTTACTATCGCGGTACTTGTATCTTTATGAGATGGGTGGTTAATGTCATGCTACAATCCCGGTGCTTGTATCTTTATGACATGGGTTGCTAATGTCATGTTACAATCCCATTATCCCGGCGCTTGTATCGTTACGAGAGGGTTGGTTAATGTCATGTTACAATCTAATTATCCTGGTTCTTTATCGTTAAGAGAGGGGTTATTAATGTCATGTTACAATCCTGGTACTTGTATCTTTATGACATGGGTTGTTAATGTCATGTTACAATCTAATTATCCTGGTGCTAGTATCGTCACGAGATGGGTGGTTAATGTCATGTTACAATCCTGATGCTTGTATCTTTATGACATGGTAGTTAATGTCATGTTACAATCCCATTATCCCGGCGCTTGTATCGTTACGAGAGGGGTGGTTAATGTCATGTTACAATCCTGAAGCTTGTATCTTTATGAGATGGGTGGTTAGTGTCATGTTACAATCCTGATGCTTGTATCTTTATGAGATGGGTGGTTAGTGTCATGTTACAATCCTGGTGCTTGTCTCTTTATGAGAGGGGTGGTTAATAACATGTTACAATCCCAGTGCTTGTATCTTTGTCAGATGGGTGGTTAATGTCATGTTACAATCCCGGTACTTGTATCTTTATGAGATGGGTGGTTAATGTCATGTTGCAATCCTGGTGCTTGTATCTTTATTAGATGGGTGGTTAATGCCATGTTACAATCCTGGTGCCTGTATCTTTGTGAGAGGGGTGGTTAATGTCATGTTAAAATCCCGGTGCTTGTATCTTTATGAGATGGGTGGTTAATGTCATGTTACAATCCCGGTGCTTGTATCTTTTTGAGATGGGTGGTTAATGTCATGTTACAATCCCATTATCCCGGCGCTTGTATCGTTACGAGAGGGGTGGTTAATGTCATGTTACAATCTAATTACCCTGGTGCTTGTATCGTTACGAGAGTGGTGGTTAATGTCATGTTACAATCCTGATGCTTGTATCTTTAGGACATGGTTGGTTAATGTCATGTTACAATCCCATTATCCCGGCGCTTTTATCGTTACGAGAGGGGTGGTTAATGTCATGTTACAATCTAATTATCCTGGTGCTTGTATCGTTACGAGAGGGGTGGTTAATGTCATGTTACAATCCTGATGCTTGTATCTTTATGAGATGGGTGGTTAGTGTCATGTTACAATCCTTGTGCTTGTATCTTTATGAGATGGGTGGTTAATGTCATGTTACAATCCATGTGCTTTTATCTTTGTCAGATGGGTGGTTGTCATGTTACAATCCCGGTACTTGTATCTTTATGAGATGGGTGTTTAATGTCATGTTGCAATCCTGGTGCTTGTATCTTTATTAGATGGGTGGTTAATGCCATGTTACAATCCTGGTACATGTATCTTTGTGAGATGGGTGGTTAATATCATGTTAAAATCCCGGTGCTTGTATCTTTATGAGATGGGTGGTTAATGTCATGTTACAATCCCGGTGCTTTTACCTTTATGAGATGGGTGGTTAATGTCATGTTACAATTCTGGTGCTTGTATCTTTATGAGATGGGTGGTTAATGCCATGTTACAATCCTCGTGCTTGTATCTTTGTGAGATTTGTGGTTAAAGTCATGTTACAATCCCGGTACTTGTGTCTTTATGAGATGGGTGGTTAATGTCATGTTACAATCCCGGTACTTGAACCTTTATGAGATGGGTGGTTAATGTCGTGTTACAATCCTGGTGCTTCTATCTTTAGGAGATGGGTGGTTAATGTCATGTTACAATTCTGGTGCTTGTATCTTTATGAGATGGGTGGTTAATGTCATGTTACAATCCTGGTGCTTGTATCTTTAAGAGATGGGTGGTTAATGTCATGTTACAATCCAGGTGCTTGTATCTTTATGAGATGGGTGGTTAATGTCATGTTACAATCCATGTGCTTTTATCTTTATGAGATGGGTGGTTAATGTCATGTTACAATCATGGTGCTTGTATCTTTATGAGATGGGTGGTTAATGCCATGTTACAATCCTGGTGCTTGTATCTTTATGAGATGTGTGGTTAATGTCATGTTACAATCCCGGTGCTTGTGTCTTTATGAGATGGGTGGTTAATGTCATGTTACAATCCCGGTACTTGTACCTTTATGTGAAGGGTGGTTAATGTCATGTTACAATCCTGGTGCTTGTATCTTTATGAGATTGGTGGTTAATGTCATGTTACAATCCTGGTGCTTGTATCTTTGTGAGATGTGTGTTTAATGTCATGTTACAATCCCCGTGCTTGTATCTTTATGAGATGGGTGGTTAATGTCATGTTACAATCCCGGTGCTTGTATCTTTATGAGATGGGTTGTTAATGACATGTTACAATCCCGGTGCTTGTATCTTTTGAGATGGGTGGTTAATGTCATGTTACAATCCCGGTGATTGTATCTTTATGAGATGGTTGGTTAATGTCATGTTACAATCCCGGTGCTTGTATCTTTATGAGATGGGTGGTTAATGTCATGTTACAATCCCGGTGCTTGTATCTTTATGACATGGGTGGTTAATGTCATGTTACAATCACGGTACTTGTATCTTTATGAGATGGGTGGTTAATGTCGTGTTACAATCCTGGTGCTTCTATCTTTATGAGATGGGTGGTTAATGTCATGTTACAATTCTGGTGCTTGTATCTTTATGAGATGGGTGGTTAATGTCATGTTACAATCCTGGTGCTTGTATCTTTATGAGATGGGTGGTTAATGTCATGTTACAATCCAGGTGCTTGTATCTTTATGAGATGGGTGGTTAATGTCATGTTACAATCCCGGTGCTTTTATCTTTGTGAGATGGGTGGTTAATGTCATGCTACAATCATGGTGCTTGTATCTTTATGAGATGGGTGGTTAATGCCATGTTACAATCCTGGTGCTTGTATCTTTGTGAGATGGGTGGTTAATGTCATGTTACAATCCTGGTGCTTGTTCTTTATGAGATGGGTGGTTAATGTCATGTTACAATCCGGTACTTGTACTTTTGAGAGGTGGTTAATGTCATGTTACAATCCGGTGTTGTTCTTTATGAGATGGGTGGTTAATGTCATGTTACAATCCTGGTGCTTGTATCTTTGTGAGATGTGTGGTTAATGTCATGTTACAATCCCGGTGTTGTATCTTTATGAGATGGGTGGTTAATGTCATGTTACAATCCCGGTGCTTGTATCTTTATGAGATGGGTGGTTAATGTCATGTTACAATCCCGGTACTTGTATCTTTATGAGATGGGTGGTTAATGTCATGTTACAATCCCGGTACTTGTATCTTTATGAGATGGGTTGTTAATGACATGTTACAATCCCGTGCTTGTATCTTTGTGAGATGGGTGGTTAATGTCATGTTACAATCCCGGTGCTTGTATCTTTATGAGATGGGTGGTTAATGTCATGTTACAATCCCGGTGCTTGTATCTTTATGAGATGGGTGGTTAATGTCATGTTACAATCCCGGTGCTTGTATCTTTATGAGATGGGTGGTTAATGTCATGTTACAATCCCGGTGCTTGTATCTTTATGAGATGGGTGGTTAATGTCATGTTACAATCCCGGTGCTTGTATCTTTATGAGATGGGTGGTTAATGTCATGTTACAATCCCGGTGCTTGTATCTTTATGACATGGGTGGTTAATGTCATGTTACAATCCCGGTACTTGTATCTTTATGACATGGGTTGTTAATGTCATGTTACAATCCCATTTCCCGGCGCTTGTATCGTTACGAGAGGGGTGGTTAATGTCATGTTACAATCTAATTATCCGGTGCTTGTATCGTTACGAGATGGGTGGTTAATGTTATGTTACAATCCTGGTGCTTGTATCTTTATGAGATGGGTGGTTAATGTCATGTTACAATCCTGGTGCTTGTATCTTTATGAGATGTGTGGTTAATGTCATGTTACAATCCTGGTGCTTGTATCTTTATGAGATGGGTGGTTAATGTCATGTTACAATCCCGGTGCTTGTATCTTTATGAGATGGGTGGTTAATGTCATGTTACAATCCCGGTGCTTGTATCTTTATGAGATGGGTGGTTAATGTCATGTTACAATCATGGTGCTTGTATCTTTATGAGATGGGTGGTTAATGTCATGTTACAATCCTGGTGCTTGTATCTTTATGAGATGGGTGGTTAATGTCATGTTACAATCCTCGTGCTTGTATCTTTATGAGATGGGTGGTTAATGTCATGTTACAATCCCGGTGCTTGTATCTTTATGAGATGGGTGGTTAATGTCATGTTACAATCCCGGTGCTTGTATCTTTATGAGATGGGTGGTTAATGTCATGTTACAATCCTGGTGCTTGTATCTTTATGAGATGGGTGGTTAATGTCATGTTACAATCCTGGTGCTTGTATCTTTATGAGATGGGTGGTTAATGTCATGTTACAATCCTGGTGCTTGTATCTTTATGAGATGGGTGGTTAATGTCATGTTACAATCCTGGTGCTTGTATCTTTATGAGATGGGTGGTTAATATCATGTTACAATCCCGGTGCTTGTATCTTTGTGAGATGGGTGGTTAATGTCATGTTACAATCCCGGTACTTGTATCTTTATGAGATGGGTGGTTAATGTCATGTTACAATCCTGGTGCTTGTATCTTTATGAGATGGGTGGTTAATGTCATGTTACAATCCTCGTGTTTGTATCTTTGTGAGATGTGTGGTTAATGTCATGTTACAATCCCGGTACTTGTATCTTTATGAGATGGGTGGTTAATGTCATGTTACAATCCCGGTACTTGTATCTTTATGAGATGGGTGGTTAATGTCGTGTTACAATCCTGGTGCTTCTATCTTTATGAGATGGGTGGTTAATGTCATGTTACAATTCTGGTGCTTGTATCTTTATGAGATGGGTGGTTAATGTCATGTTACAATCCTGGTGCTTGTATCTTTATGAGATGGGTGGTTAATGTCATGTTACAATCCAGGTGCTTGTATCTTTATGAGATGGGTGGTTAATGTCATGTTACAATCCCGGTGCTTTTATCTTTTTGAGATGGGTGGTTAATGTCATGCTACAATCATGGTGCTTGTATCTTTATGAGATGGGTGGTTAATGCCATGTTACAATCCTCGTGCTTGTATCTTTGTGAGATGTGTGGTTAATGTCATGTTACAATCCCGGTGCTTGTGTCTTTATGAGATGGGTGGTTAATGTCATGTTACAATCCCGGTACTTGTACCTTTATGTGAAGGGTGGTTAATGTCATGTTACAATCCTGGTGCTTGTATCTTTATGAGATTGGTGGTTAATGTCATGTTACAATCCTGGTGCTTGTATCTTTGTGAGATGTGTGTTTAATGTCATGTTACAATCCCCGTACTTGTTTCTTTATGAGATGGGTGATTAATGTCATGTTACAATCCCGGTACTTGTATCTTTATGAGATGGGTTGTTAATGACATGTTACAATCCCGGTGCTTGTATCTTTTGAGATGGGTGGTTAATGTCATGTTACAATCCCGGTGATTGTATCTTTATGAGATGGTTGGTTAATGTCCTGTTACAATCCCGGTGCTTGTATCTTTATGAGGTGGGTGGTTAATGTCATGTTACAATCACGGTACTTGTATCTTTATGACATGGGTGGTTAATGTCATGTTACAATCACGGTACTTGTATCTTTATGAGATGGGTGGTTAATGTCGTGTTACAATCCTGGTGCTTCTATCTTTATGAGATGGGTGGTTAATGTCATGTTACAATTCTGGTGCTTGTATCTTTATGAGATGGGTGGTTAATGTCATGTTACAATCCTGGTGCTTGTATCTTTATGAGATGTGTGGTTAATATCATGTTACAATCCAGACGCTTGTATCTTTATGAGATGGGTGGTTAATGTCATGTTACAATCCCGGTGCTTTTATCTTTGTGAGATGGGTGATTAATGTCATGCTACAATCATGGTGCTTGTATCTTTATGAGAAGGGTGGTTAATGTCATGTTACAATCCTGGTGCTTGTATCTTTGTGAGATGTGTGTTTAATGTCATGTTACAATCCCGGTATTGTATCTTTATGAGATGGGTGGTTAATGTCATGTTACAATCCCGGTACTTGTATCTTTATGAGATGGGTTTTTAATGATATGTTACAATCCCGGTGCTTGTATCTTTTGAGATGTGTGGTTAATGTCATGTTACAATCCCGGTACTTGTGTCTTTATGAGATGGGTGGTTAATGTCATGTTACAATCCCGGTACTTGTACCTTTATGTGAAGGGTGGTTAATGTCATGTTACAATCCTGGTGCTTGTATCCTTATGAGATTGGTGGTTAATGTCATGTTACAATCCCGGTGATTGTATCTTTATGAGATGGTTGGTTAATGTCATGTTACAATCCCGGTGCTTTTATATTTATGAGATGGGTGGTTAATGTCATGTTACAATCCCAGTACTTGTATCTTTGTGAGATGGGTGGTTAATGTCATGTTACAATCCCGCTGCTTGTATCTTTTTGAGATGGGTGGTTAATGTCATGTTACAATCCTGGTGCTTGTATCTTTATGAGATGGGTGATTAATGTCATGTTACAATCCAGGTGCTTGTATCTTTGTGAGATGGGTGGTTAATGTCATGCTACAATCATGGTGCTTGTATCTTTATGAGATGGGTGGTTAAGGCCATGTTACAATCCTGGTGCTTTTATCTTTGTGAGATGTGTGGTTAATGTCATGTTACAATCCCGGTGCTTGTGACTTTATGAGATGGGTGGTTAATGTCATGTTACAATCCCGGTACTTGTACCTTTATGAGAACGGTGGTTAATGTCATGTTACAATCCCGGTGCTTGTATCTTTATGACATGGGTGGTTAATGTCATGTTACAATCCCGGTGCTTGTATCTTTATGAGATGGGTGGTTAATGTCTTGCTACAATCCCGGTGCTTGTATCTTTATGACATGGGTGGTTAATGTCATGTTACAATCCCGGTACTTGTATCTTTATGACATGGGTTGTTAATGTCATGTTACAATCCCATTATCCCGGCGCTTGTATCGTTAGGAGAGGGATGGTTAATGTCATGTTACAATCTAATTATCCGGTGCTTGTATCGTTACGAGATGGGTGGTTAATGTTATGTTACAATCCTGGTGCTTGTATCTTTATGAGATGGGTGGTTAATGTCCTGTTACAATCCTGGTGCTTGTATCTTTATGAGATGGGTGGTTAATGTCATGTTACAATCCTGGTGCTTGTATCTTTATGAGATGTGTGGTTAATGTCATGTTACAATCGCGGTACTTGTATCTTTATGAGATGGTTGGTTAATGTCATGTTACAATCCCGGTGCTTTTATATTTATGAGATGGGTGGTTAATGTCATGTTACAATCCCAGTACTTGTATCTTTGTGAGATGGGTGGTTAATGTCATGTTACAATCCCGCTGCTTGTATCTTTTTGAGATGGGTGGTTAATGTCATGTTACAATCCTGGTGCTTGTATCTTTATGAGATGGGTGATTAATGTCATGTTACAATCCAGGTGCTTGTATCTTTGTGAGATGGGTGGTTAATGTCATGCTACAATCATGGTGCTTGTATCTTTATGAGATGGGTGGTTAAGGCCATGTTACAATCCTGGTGCTTTTATCTTTGTGAGATGTGTGGTTAATGTCATGTTACAATCCCGGTGCTTGTGACTTTATGAGATGGGTGGTTAATGTCATGTTACAATCCCGGTACTTGTATCTTTATGAGATCGGTGGTTAATGTCATGTTACAATCCCGGTGCTTGTATCTTTATGAGATGGGTGGTTAATGTCATGTTACAATCCCGGTGCTTGTATCTTTATGAGATGGGTGGTTAATGTCTTGTTACAATCCCGGTGCTTGTATCTTTATGAGATGGGTGGTTAATGTCATGTTACAATCCCGGTACTTGTATCTTTATGACATGGGTTGTTAATGTCATGTTACAATCCCATTATCCCGGCGCTTGTATCGTTAGGAGAGGGATGGTTAATGTCATGTTACAATCTAATTATCCGGTGCTTGTATCGTTACGAGATGGGTGGTTAATGTTATGTTACAATCCTGGTGCTTGTATCTTTATGAGATGGGTGGTTAATGTCATGTTACAATCCTGGTGCTTGTATCTTTATGAGATGGGTGGTTAATGTCATGTTACAATCCTGGTGCTTGTATCTTTATGAGATGTGTGGTTAATGTCATGTTACAATCGCGGTACTTGTATCTTTATGAGATGGGTGGTTAATGTCATGTTACAATCCCGGTACTTGTATCTTTATGAGATGGGTTGTTAATGACAGGTTACAATCCCGGTGCTTGTATCTTTTGAGATGGGTGGTTAATGTCATGTTACAATCCCGTTGATTGTATCTTTATGAGATGGTTGGTTAATGTCATGTTAAAATCCCGGTGCTTGTATATTTATGAGATGGGTGGTTAATGTCATGTTACAATCCCGGTGCTTGTGTCTTTATGATATGGGTGGTTAATGTCATGTTACAATCCCGGTGCTTGTATCTTTATGAGATGGGTGGTTAATGTCATGTTACAATCCTGGTGCTTGTATCTTTATGAGATGGGTGGTTAATGTCATGTTACAATCATGGTGCTTGTATCTTTGTGAGATGTGTGGTTAATGTCATGTTACAATCGCGGTACTTGTATCTTTATGAGATTGGTGGTTAATATCATGTTACAATCCCGGTGCTTGTATCTTTATGACATGGTTGGTTAATGTCATGTTACAATCACGGTACTTGTATCTTTATGAGATGGGTGGTTAATGTCATGTTACAATCCTGGTGCTTGTATCTTTATGAGATGGGTGGTTAATGTCATGTTACAATCCTGGTGCTTGTATCTTTTGAGATGGGTGGTTAATGTCATGTTACAATCCTGGTGATTGTATCTTTATGAGATAGTTGGTTAATGTCATATTACAATCCAGGTTCATGCATCTTTATGAGATGGGTGGTTAATGTCATGTTACAATTACGGTACTTGTACCTTTATGAGAAGGGTGGTTAATGTCATTTTACAATCCTGGTGCTTGTATCTTTATGAGATTGGTGGTTAATGTCATGTTACAATCCTGGTGTTTGTATCTTTGTGAGATGTGTGTTTAATGTCATGTTACAATCCCGGTACTTGTATCTTTATGAGATGGGTTGTTAATGAGATGTTACAATCCCGGTGCTTGTATCTTTGTGAGATGGGTGGTTAATGTCATGTTACAACCACGGTGCTTGTATCTTTATGACATGGGTGGTTAATGTCATGTTACAATCCCGGTGCTTGTATCTTTATGAGATGGGTGGTTAATGTCATGCTACAATCCCGGTGCTTGTATCTTTATGAGATGGGTGGTTAATGTCTTGCTACAATCCCTGTACTTGTATCTTTATGACATGGGTTGTTAATGTCATGTTACAATCCCATTATCCCGGCGCTTGTGTCGTTACGAGAGGGGTGGTTAATGTCATGTTACAATTTAATTATCCGGTGCTTGTATCGTTACGAGATGGGTGGTTAATGTTATGTTACAATCCTGGTGCTTGTATCTTTATGAGATGGGTGGTTAATGTCATGTTACAATCGCGGTACTTGTATCTTTATGAGATGGGTGGTTAATGTCATGTTACAATCACGGTGCTTGTATCTTCATGACATGGGTGTTTAATGTCATGTTACAATCCCGGTGCTTGTATCTTTATGAGATTGGTGGTTAATATCATGTTACAATCCCGGTGCTTGTATCTTTATGACATGGGTGGTTAATGTCATGTTACAATCACGGTACTTGTATCTTTATGAGATGGGTGGTTAATGTCGTGTTACAAGCCTGGTGCTTCTATCTTTATGAGATGGGTGGTTAATGTCATGTTACAATTCTGGTGCTTGTATCTTTATGAGATGGGTGGTTAATGTCATGTTACAATCCTGGTGCTTGTATCTTTATGATATGGGTGGTTAATGTCATGTTACAATCCAGGTGCTTGTATCTTTATGAGATTGGTGGTTAATATCATGTTACAATCCCGGTGCTTGTATCTTTATGACATGGGTGGTTAATGTCATGTTACAATCACGGTACTTGTATCTTTATGAGATGGGTGGTTAATGTCGTGTTACAAGCCTGGTGCTTCTATCTTTATGAGATGGGTGGTTAATGTCATGTTACAATTCTGGTGCTTGTATCTTTATGAGATGGGTGGTTAATGTCATGTTACAATCCTGGTGCTTGTATCTTTATGATATGGGTGGTTAATGTCATGTTACAATCCAGGTGCTTGTATCTTTATGAGATTGGTGGTTAATATCATGTTACAATCCCGGTGCTTGTATCTTTATGACATGGGTGGTTAATGTCATGTTACAATCACGGTACTTGTATCTTTATGAGATGGGTGGTTAA
>CM026387.1:0-107898 GCA_014843695.1 Archivesica marissinica
CACCATCAGTTTATCATAAATTGCTCTATATTACTGTCACGCGGCCACGACATATAGCACCATCAGTTTATCATACATTGCTCTATATTACTGTCACGCGGTCACGGCATATAGCACCATCAGTTTACCATAAATTGCTCTATATTACTGTCACGCGGCCACCACATATAGCACCATCAGTTTACCATAAATTACTCTATTTTACTGTCACGCGGTCACGGCATATAGCACCATCAGTTTATCATAAATTGCTCTATATTACTGTCACGCGGCCAACACATATAGCACCATCAGTTTACCATAAATTGCTATATATTACTGTCACGCGGCCAACACAAATAGCACCATCAGTTTACCATAATTACTCTATTTAAGTCACGAGGTCACGACATAGCACATCAGTTTACATACATTGCTCTATATTACTGTCACGCGGTCACAGCATAGCACCATCAGTTTACCATACATTGCTCTATATTACTGTCACGCGGTCACGGCATATAGCAATCAGTTTACCATACATTGCTCTATATTACTGTCACGCCCCAACACATATAGCACCATCAGTTTACCATAAATTGCTCTATATTACTGTCACGCGGTCAGGCCATATTACCATCAGTTTACCATAAATTGCTCTATATTACTGTCACGCGGCCAACAACATATAGCACCATCAGTTTACCATAATGCTCTATATTACTGTCACGCGGTCACGGCATATAGCACCATCAGTTTACCATACATTGCTCTATATTACTGTCACGCGGCCACCACATATAGCACCATCAGTTTACCATATATTGCTCTATATTACTGTCACGCGGCCAACACATATAGCACCATCAGTTTACCATAAATTGCTCTATATTACTGTCACGCGGTCAGGGCATATATCACCATCAGTTTACCATAAATTGCTCTATATTACTGTCACGCGGCCAACACATATAGCACCATCAGTTTACCATTAATTGCTATATATTACTGTCACGCGGCCAACACATATAGCACCATCACTTTACCATACATTGCTCTATATTACTGTCACGCGGTCACGGCATATAGCACCATCAGTTTACCATACATTGCTCTATATTACTGTCACGCGGCCACCACATATAGCACCATCAGTTTACCATATATTGCTCTATATTACTGTCATGCGGCCAACACATATAGCACCATCAGTTTACCATAAATTGCTCTATATTACTGTCACGCGGTCAGGCATATTTCACCATCAGTTTACCATAAATTGCTCTAAATTACTGTCACGCGGCCAACACATATAGCACCATCAGTTTACCATAAATTGCTCTATATTACTGTCACGCGGTCACGGCATATAGCACTATCAGTTTACCATACATTGCTCTATATTACTGTCACGCGGCCACCACATATAGCACCATCAGTTTATCATATATTGCTCTATATTACTGTCACGCGGCCAACACATATAGCACCATCAGTTTATCATGCATTGCTCTATATTACTGTCACGCGGTCAGGACATATAGCACCATCAGTTTACCATACATTGCTCTATATTACTGTCCGCGGCCACGATATATAGCACCATCAGTATACCATACATTGCTCTATATTACTGTCACGCGGCCACCACATATAGCACCATCAGTTTATCATAAATTGCTCTATATTACTGTTATGCGGCCACGACATATAGCTCCATCAATTTACCATAAATTGCTATATATTACTGTCCGCGGCCACGATATATAGCACCATCAGTATACCATACATTGCTCTATATTACTGTCACGCGGCCACCACATATAACACCATCAGTTTACCATAAATTGCTCTATATTACTGTCAAGCGGCCAGCACATATAGCACCATCAGTTTACCATAAATTGCTCTATATTACTGTCACGCGGCCAACACATATAGCACCATCAGTTTACCATAAATTGCTATATATTACTGTCACGCGGCCAACACATATAGCACCATCAGTTTATCATACATTGCTCTATATTACTGTCACGCGGTCACGGCATATAGCACCATCAGTTTACCATAAATTGCTCTATATTACTGTCACGCGGCCACCACATATAGCACCATCAGTTTACCATAAATTGCTCTATATTACTGTCACGCGGCCAACACATATAGCACCATCAGTTTATCATAAATTGCTCTATATTACTGTCACGCGGCCAACACATATAGCACCATCAGTTTACCATAAATTGCTCTATATTACTGTCCGCGGCCACCACATATAGCACCATCAGTTTACCATACATTGCTCTATATTACTGTCACGCGGCCACCACATATAGCACCATCAGTTTACCATAAATTACTTTATTTTACTGTCACGAGGTCACGGCACATAGCACCATCAGTTTATCATACATTGCTCTATATTACTGTCACGCGGTCACAGCATATAGCACCATCAGTTTACCATACATTGCTCTATATTACTGTCACGCGGTCACGACATATAGCACCATCAGTTTACCATAAATTGCTATATATTACTGTCACGCGGCCACCACATATAGCACCATCAGTTTACCATAAATTGCTCTATATTACTGTCACGCGGTCACGGCATATAGCACCATCAGTTTACCATACATTGCTATATATTACTGTCACGCGGCCAACACATATAGCACCATCAGTTTACCATAAATTGCTCTATATTACTGTCACGCGGTCACGGCATATAGCACCATCAGTTTACCATACATTGCTCTATATTACTGTCACGCGGCCACCACATATAGCACCATCAGTTTACCATATATTGCTCTATATTACTGTCACGCGGCCAACACATATAGCACCATCAGTTTACCATAAATTGCTCTATATTACTGTCACGCGGTCAGGGCATATTTCACCATCAGTTTACCATAAATTGCTCTAAATTACTGTCACGCGGCCACCACATATAGCACCATCAGTTTACCATAAATTGCTCTATATTACTGTCACGCGGCCAGCACATATAGCACCATCAGTTTACCATAAATTGCTCTATATTACTGTCACGCGGCCAACACATATAGCACCATCAGTTTACCATAAATTGCTCTATATTACTGTCACGCGGCCAACACATATAGCACCATCAGTTTATCATACATTGCTCTATATTACTGTCACGCGGTCACGGCATATAGCACCATCAGTTTACCATAAATTACTCTATTTTACTGTCACGCGGTCACGGCATATAGCAATATCAGTTTATCATAAATGGCTCTATATTACTGTCACGCGGCCAACACATATAGCACCATCAGTTTACCATAAATTGCTATATATTACTGTCACGCGGCCAACACAAATAGCACCATCACTTTACCATACATTGCTCTATATTACTGTCACGCGGCCACCACATATAGCACCATCAGTTTACCATAAATTACTTTATTTTACTGTCACGAGGTCACGGCACATAGCACCATCAGTTTATCATACATTGCTCTATATTACTGTCACGCGGTCACAGCATATAGCACCATCAGTTTACCATACATTGCTCTATATTACTGTCACGCGGTCACGACATATAGCACCATCAGTTTACCATAAATTGCTATATATTACTGTCACACGGCCACCACATATAGCACCATCAGTTTACCATAAATTGCTCTATATTACTGTCACGCGGTCACGGCATATAGCACCATCAGTTTACCATACATTGCTCTATATTACTGTCACGCCGCCAACACATATAGCACCATCAGTTTACCATAAATTGCTCTATATTACTGTCACGCGGTCAGGGCATATTTCACCATCAGTTTACCATAAATTGCTCTAAATTACTGTCACGCGGCCAACACATATAGCACCATCAGTTTACCATAAATTGCTCTATATTACTGTCACGCGGCCAACACATATAGCATCATCAGTTTACCATAAATTGCTCTATATTACTGTCACGCTGCCAACACATATAGCACCATCAATTTATCATACATTGCTCTATATTACTGTCACGCGGTCACGGCATATAGCACCATCGGTTTACCATACATTGCTCTATATTACTGTCACGCGGTCACGGCATATAGCACCATCAGTTTACCATAAATTGCTCTATATTACTGTCATGCGGCCACCACATATAGCACCATCACTTTACCATAAATTACTCTATTTTACTGTCACGCGGTCACGGCATATAGCAATATCAGTTTATCATAAATGGCTCTATATTGCTGTCACGCGGCCAACACATATGGCACCATCAGTTTACCATAAATTGCTATATATTACTGTCACGCGGCCAACACAAATAGCACCATCACTTTACCATACATTGCTCTATATTACTGTCACGCGGCCACCACATATAGCACCATCAGCTTACCATAAATTACTTTATTTTGCTGTCACGCGGTCACGACATATAGCACCATCAGTTTACCATAAATTGCTATATATTACTGTCACACGGCCACCACATATAGCACCATCAGTTTACCATAACTTGCTCTATATTACTGTCACGCGGTCACAGCATATAGCACCATCAGTTTACCATACATTGCTATATATTACTGTCACGCCACCAACACATATAGCACCATCAGTTTACAATAAATTGCTCTATATTACTATCACGCGGTCACGGCATATAGCACCATCAGTTTACCATGCATTGCTCTATATTACTGTCACGGGGCCACCACATATAGCACCATCAGTTTACCATATATTGCTCTATATTACTGTCACGCGGCCAACACATATAGCACCATCAGTTTACCATAAATTGCTCTATATTACTGTCACGCGGTCAGGGCATATTTCACCATCAGTTTACCATAAATTGCTCTAAATTACTGTCAAGCGGCCACCACATATAACACCATCAGTTTACCATAAATTGCTCTATATTACTGTCAAGCGGCCAGCACATATAGCACCATCAGTTTACCATAAATTGCTCTATATTACTGTCACGCGGCCAACACATATAGCACCATCAGTTTACCATAAATTGCTATATATTACTGTCACGCGGCCAACACATATAGCACCATCAGTTTATCATACATTGCTCTATATTACTGTCACGCGGTCACGGCATATAGCACCATCAGTATACCATAAATTGCTCTATATTACTGTCATGCGGCCACCACATATAGCACCATCAGTTTACCATAAATTACTCTATTTTACTGTCACGCGGTCACGGCATATAGCAATATCAGTTTATCATAAATGGCTCTATATTACTGTCACGCGGCCAACACATATAGCACCATCAGTTTACCATAAATTGCTATATATTACTGTCACGCGGCCAACACAAATAGCACCATCACTTTACCATACATTGCTCTATATTACTGTCAAGCGGCCACCACATATAGCACCATCAGTTTACCATAAATTACTTTATTTTACTGTCACGAGGTCACGGCACATAGCACCATCAGTTTACCATACATTGCTCTATATTACTGTCACGCGGTCACAGCATATAGCACCATCAGATTACCATACATTGCTCTATATTACTGTCACGCGGTCACGACATATAGCACCATCAGTTTACCATAAATTGCTCTGTGTTACTGTCACGCGGCCAACACATATAGCACCATCAGTATATCATACATTGCTCTATATTACTGTCACGCGGCCACGACATCTAGCACCAACAGTTTATCATACATTACTCTATATTACTGTCACGCGGTCAGGACATATAGCACCATCAGTTTACCATACATTGCTCTATATTACTGTTACGCGGCCACCACATATAGCACCATCAGTTTACCATAAATTGCTCTATATTACTGTCACGCGGCCACGACATATAGCTCCATCAGTTTATCATAAATTGCTATATATTACTATCACGCGGCCACGACATATAGCACCATTAGTTTACCATACATTGCTCTATATTACTGTCACGCGGCCACCATATATAGCACCATTAGCTTACCATAAATTGCTCTATATTACTGTCACGCGGCCAACACATATAGCACCATCAGTTTACCATAAATTGCTCTATATTACTGTCACGCGGCCAACACATATAGCACCATCAGTTTACCATAAATGCTCTATATTACTATCACGCGGTCACGGCATATAGCACCATCAGTTTACATCATGCTCTATATTACTGTCACGGGCCACCACATTGCACCATCGTTTACCATATATTGCCTATATAGTCACGCGGCCAACACATATAGCACCATCAGTTTACCATAAATTGCTCTATATTACTGTCACGCGGTCAGGGCATATTTCACCATCAGTTTACCATAAATTGCTCTAAATTACTGTCAAGCGGCCACCACATATAACACCATCAGTTTACCATAAATTGCTCTATATTACTGTCAAGCGGCCAGCACATATAGCACCATCAGTTTACCATAAATTGCTCTATATTACTGTCACGCGGCCAACACATATAGCACCATCAGTTTACCATAAATTGCTATATATTACTGTCACGCGTCCAACACATATAGCACCATCAGTTTATCATACATTGCTCTATATTACTGTCACGCGGTCACGGCATATAGCACCATCAGTTTACCATAAATTGCTCTATATTACTGTCACGCGGCCACCACATATAGCACCATCAGTTTACCATAAATTACTCTATTTTACTGTCACGCGGTCACGGCATATAGCAATATCAGCTTATCATAAATGGCTCTATATTACTGTCACGCGGCCAACACATATAGCACCATCAGTTTACCATAAATTGCTATATATTACTGTCACGCGGCCACCACATATAGCACCATCAGTTTACCATAAATTACTTTATTTTACTGTCACGAGGTCACGGCACATAGCACCATCAGTTTACCATACATTGCTCTATATTACTGTCACGCGGTCACAGCATATAGCACCATCAGTTTACCATACATTGCTCTATATTACTGTCACGCGGTCACGACATATAGCACCATCAGTTTACCATAAATTGCTCTATATTACTGTCACGCGGCCAACACATATAGCACCATCAGTTTACCATAAATTGCTCTATATTACTGTCACGCGGCCACGACATCTAGCACCATCAGTTTATCATACATTACTCTATATTACTGTCACGCGGTCAGGACATATAGCACCATCAGTTTACCATACATTGCTCTATATTACTGTTACGCGGCCACCACATATAGCACCATCAGTTTACCATAAATTGCTCTATATTACTGTCACGCGGCCACGACATATAGCTCCATCAGTTTATAAAATTGCTATATATTACTATCAGCGGCCACGACATATAGCCCATCAGTTTACCATACATTGCTCTATATTACTGTCACCGGCCACAATATATAGCACATCAGTTTACCATAAAGCTCTTATTATGTCACGCGGCCAACACATATAGCACCATCAGTTTACCATAAATTGCTCTATATTACTGTCACGCGGCCAACACATATAGCACCATCAGTTTACCATAAATTGCTCTATATTACTGTCACGCAGCCAACACATATAGCACCATCAGTTTATCATACATTGCTCTATATTACTGTCACGCGGTCACGGCATATAGCACCATCAGTTTATCATAAATTGCTCTATATTACTGTCACGCGGCCAACACATATAGCACCATCAGTGTATCATACATTTCTCTATATTACTGTCACGCGGCCAACACATATATCACCATCAGTGTATCATACATTGCTCTATATTACTGTCACGCGGTCACGGCATATAGCACCATCAGTTTACCATAAATTGCTCTATATTACTGTCACGCGGCCACCACATATAGCACCATCAGTTTACCATAAATTACTCTATATTACTGTCACGCGGCCAACACAAATAGCACCTCACTTTACCATACATTGCTCTATATTACTGTCACGCGTCACGGCATATAGCACCATCAGTTTACCATACATTGCTCTATATTACTGTCACGCGGTCACGACATATAGCACCATCAGTTTACCATAATTGCTCTATATTACTGTCACGCGGCCACCACATATAGCACCATCAGTTTACCATATATTGCTCTATATTACTCTCACGCGGCCAACACATATTTCACCATCAGTTTACCATAAATTGCTCTATATTACTGTCACGCGGCCAACACATATAGCACCATCAGTTTACCATAAATTGCTCTATGTTACTGTCACGCGGCCAACACATATAGCACCATCAGTTTATCATACATTGCTCTATATTACTGTCACGCGGCCACGACATCTAGCACCATCAGTTTATCATACATTACTCTATATTACTGTCACGCGGTCAGGACATATAGCACCATCAGTTTACAATACATTGCTCTATATTACTGTTACGCGGCCACCACATATAGCACCATCAGTTTACCATAAATTGCTCTATATTACTGTCACGCGGCCACGACATATAGCTCCATCAGTTTATCATAAATTGCTATATATTACTATCATGCGGCCACGACATATAGCACCATCAGTTTACCATACATTGCTCTATATTACTGTCACGCGGCCACCATATATAGCACCATTAGTTTACCATAAATTGCTCTATATTACTGTCACGCGGCCAACACATATAGCACCATCAGTTTACCATAAATTGCTCTATATTACTGTCACGCGGCCAACACATATAGCACCATCAGTTTACCATAAATTGCTCTATATTACTGTCACGCGGTCAAGGCATATAGCACCATCAGTTTATCATAAATTGCTCTATATTACTGTCACGCGGCCAACACATATAGCACCATCAGTTTATCATACATTGCTCTATATTACTGTCACGCGGCCAACACATATATCACCATCAACAACACCACCACCCACCCCACAAACACCACAACCAAAAACCAACCCACCCACCAACCACCACAACAAAACCAAACCACCCAACACATATAGCACCATCAGTTACCAAAATTGCTATAATTATGTCACGCGGCCAACACAAATAGCACCACACTATACCATAAATTGCTATATACGTCACGCGGCCAACACAATAGCACCATCAGTTACCATAAATGCTCTATATTAGTACGCGGCCAACACAAATAGCACCATCAGTTTACCATACATGCTCTATATACTGTCACGCGGCCAACACATATACCACCATCAGTTTACCATAAATTGCTCTATATTACTGTCACGCGGCCAACACATATAGCACCATCAGTTTACCATAAATTGCTATATATTACTGTCACGCGGCCACGACATATAGCACCATCAGTTTACCATAAATTGCTCTATATTACTGTCACGCGGCCAACACATATAGCACCATCAGTTTACCATAAATTGCTCTATATTACTGTCACGCGGCCAACACATATAGCACCATCAGTTTATCATACATTGCTCTATATTACTGTCACGCGGTCACGACATATAGCACCATCAGTTTACCATACATTGCTCTATATTACTGTCACGCGGCCACCACATATAGCACCATCAGTTTATCATAAATTGCTCTATATTACTGTCACGCGGCCACGACATATAGCACCATCAGTTTACCATAAATTGCTATATATTACTTCCGCGCCACAATATAGCACCATCAGTATACCATACATTGCTCTATATTACTGTCACGCGGCCACCACATATAGCACCATCAGTTTACCATAAATTGCTCTATATTACTGTCAAGCGGCCAACACATATAGCACCATCAGTTTACCATAAATTGCTCTATATTACTGTCACGCGGCCAACACATATAGCACCATCAGTTTATCATACATTGCTCTATATTACTGTCACGCGGTCACGGCATATAGCACCATCAGTTTACCATAAATTGCTCTATATTACTGTCACGCGGCCAACACATATAGCACCATCAGTTTATCATAAATTGCTCTATATTACTGTCACGCGGCCACGACATATAGCTCCATCAGTTTACCATAAATTGCTATATATTACTGTCCGCGGCCACGATATATAGCACCATCAGTATACCATACATTGCTCTATATTAATGTCACGCGGCCACCACATATAGCACCATCAGTTTACCATAAATTGCTCTATATTACTGTCAAGCGGCCAACACATATAGCACCACCAGTTTACCATAAATTGCTCTATATTACTGTCACGCGGCCAACACATATAGCACCATCAGTTTATCATACATTGCTCTATATTACTGTCACGCGGTCACGGCATATAGCACCATCAGTTTATCATAAATTGCTCTATATTACTGTCACGCGGCCAACACATATAGCACCATCAGTTTACCATACATTGCTATATATTACTGTCACGCGGCCAACACAAATAGCACCATCACTTTACCATACATTGCTCTATATTACTGTCACGCGGTCACGGCATATAGCACCATCAGTTTACCATACATTGCTCTATATTACTGTCACGCGGTCACGACATATAGCACCATCAGTTTACCATAAATTGCTTATATTACGTCCGCCCACCCATATAGCACCATCAGTTTACCATAATGCCTATATTACTGTCCGCGCACCATATACACCATCAGTTTACCATACATTGCTCTATATTACTGTCACGCGGTCACGGCATATAGCACCATCAGTTTACCATAAATTGCTCTATATTACTGTCACGCGGCCAACACATATAGCACCATCAGTTTACCATATTTCTATATATTACTGTCACGCGGCCAACACAAATAGCACCATCACTTTACCATACATTGCTCTATATTACTGTCACGCGGTCACGGCATATAGCACCATCAGTTTACCATACATTGCTCTATATTACTGTCACGCGGCCACCATATAGAGCACCATCAGTTTACCATATATTGCTCTATATTAATGTCACGCTGCCAACACATATAGCACCATCAGTTTATCATAAATTGCTCTATATTACTGTCACGCGGTCAGGGGATATTTCACCATCAGTTTACCATAAATTGCTCTATATTACTTTCACGCGGCCACCATATATAGCACCATCAGTTTACCATACATTGCTCTATATTACTGTCACGCGGCCAACACATATAGCACCATCAGTTTACCATAAATTGCTCTATATTACTGTCACGCGGCCAACACATATAGCACCATCAGTTTACCATAAATTGCTCTATATTACTGTCACGCGGCCAACACATATAGCACCATCAGTTTACCATAAATTGCTCTATATTACTGTCACGCGGCCAACACATATAGCACCATCAGTTTATCATACATTGCTCTATATTACTGTCACGCGGTCACGGCATATAGCACCATCAGTTTATCATAAATTGCTCTCTATATTACTGTCACGCGGCCAACACTTATAGCACCATCAGTTTATCATACTTTGCTCTATATTACTGTCACGCGGCTAACACATATAGCACCATCAGTTTATCATACATTGCTATATATTACTGTCACGCGGTCACGGCATATAGCACCATCAGTCTACCATAAATTGCACTATATTACTATCACGCGGCCACCACATATAGCATCATAAGTTTACCATAAATTGCTCTATATTACTGTCACGCGGCCACGACATATAGCTCCATCAGTTTATCATAAATTGCTATATATTACTGTCACGTGGCCCCGACATATAGCACCATCAGTATACCATACATTGCTCTATATTACTGTCACGCGGCCACCATATATAGCCCCATCAGTTTACCATAAATTGCTCTATATTATTGTCATGCGGCCAACACATATAGCACCATCAGTTTATCATACTTTGCTCTATATTACTGTCACGCGGCTAACACATATAGCACCATCAGTTTACCATAAATTACTCTATTTTACAGTCACGCGGTCACGGCATATATCACCATCAGTTTATCATAAATTGCTCTATATTACTGTCACGCGGCCACCATATAGCACCATCAGTTTACCATAAATTGCTATATATTACTGTCACGCGGCCAACACATATAACACCATCAGTTTACCATATTGCTCTATATTACTGTCACGCGGTCACGGCATATAGCACCATCAGTTTACCATAAATTGCTCTATATTACTGTCACGCGGCCACCATATAGCACCATCAGTTTACCATACATTGCTCTATATTACTGTCACGCGGCCAACACATATAGCACCATCAGTTTACCATAAATTGCTCTATATTACTGTCACGCGGCCAGCACATATAGCACCATCAGTTTACCATAAATTGCTCTATATTACTGTCACGCGGCCACACATATAGCACCATCAGTTTATCATACATTGCTCTATATTACTGTCACGCGGTCACGGCATATAGCACCATCAGTTTACCATACATTGCTCTATATTACTGTCACGCGGCCACCACATATAGCACCATCAGTTTACCATAAATTGCTCTATATTACTGTCACGCGGCCAACACATATAGCACCATCAGTTTACCATAAATTGCTCTATATTACTGTCACGCGGCCAACACATATAGCACCATCAGTTTACCATAAATTGCTCTATATTACTGTCACGCGGCCAACACATATAGCACCATCAGTTTACCATAAATTGCTCTATATTACTGTCACGCGGCCAACACATATAGCACCATCAGTTTATCATACATTGCTCTATATTACTGTCACGCGGTCACGGCATATAGCACCATCAGTTTATCATAAATTGCTCTCTATATTACTGTCACGCGGCCAACACTTATAGCACCATCAGTTTATCATACTTTGCTCTATATTACTGTCACGCGGCTAACACATATAGCACCATCAGTTTATCATACATTGCTATATATTACTGTCACGCGGTCACGGCATATAGCACCATCAGTTTACCATAAATTGCTCTATATTACTGTCACGCGGCCACCACATATAGCACCATCAGTTTACCATAAATTGCTCTATATTACTGTCACGCGGCCAACACATATAGCACCATCAGTTTATCATACTTTGCTCTATATTACTGTCACGCGGCTAACACATATAGCACCATCAGTTTATCATACATTGCTCTATATTTCTGTCACGCGGTCACGGCATATAGCACCATCAGTTTACCATAAATTACTCTATTTTACTGTCACGCGGTCACGGCATATAGCACCATCAGTTTATCATAAATGGCTCTATATTACTGTCACGTGGCCAACACATATAGCACCATCAGTTTACCATAAATTTCTATATATTACTGTCACGCGGCCAACACAAATAGCACCATCACTTTACCATACATTGCTCTATATTACTGTCACGCGGTCACGGCATATAGCACCATCAGTTTACCATACATTGCTCTATATTACTGTCACGCGGCCACTATATAGAGCACCATCAGTTTACCATATATTGCTCTATATTAATGTCACGCGGCCATCACATATAGCACCATCAGTTTACCATAAATTGCTCTATATTACTGTCACGCGGTCACGGCATATATCACCATCAGTTTACCATAAATTGCTCTATATTACTGTCACGCGGCCACCACATATAGCACCATCAGTTTACCATACATTGCTCTATATTACTGTCACGCGGCCAACACATATAGCACCATCAGTTTACCATAAATTGCTCTATATTACTGTCACGCGGCCAGCACATATAGCACCATCAGTTTACCATAAATTGCTCTATATTACTGTCACGCGGCCAACACATATAGCACCATCAGTTTACCATACATTGCTCTATATTACTGTCACGCGGTCACGGCATATAGCACCATCAGTTTACCATACATTGCTCTATATTACTGTCACGCGGCCACCACATATAGCACCATCAGTTTACCATACATTGCTCTATATTACTGTCACGCGGCCACCACATATAGCACCATCAGTTTACCATAAATTGCTCTATATTACTGTCACGCGGCCACGACATATAGCTCCATCAGTTTACCATAAATTGCTATATATTACTGTCACGCGGCCACGACATATAGCACCATCAGTATACCATACATTGCTCTATATTACTGTCACGCGGCCACCACATATAGCACCATCAGTTTACCATAAATTGCTCTATATTACTGTCACGCGGCCAACACATATAGCACCATCAGTTTACCATAAATTGCTCTATATTACTGTCACGCGGCCAACACATATAGCACCATCAGTTTACCATAAATTGCTCTATATTACTGTCACGCGGCCAACACATATAGCACCATCAGTTTATCATACATTGCTCTATATTACTGTCACGCGGTCACGGCATTAGTCACGGCATATAGCACCATCAGTTTACCATAAATTGCTCTATATTACTGTCACGCGGCCACCACATATAGCACCATCAGTTTACCATAAATTACTCTATTTTACTGTCACGCGGTCACGGCAAATAGCACCATCAGTTTATCATAAATGGATCTATATTACTGTCACGCGGCCAACACACATAGCACCATCAGTTTACCATTAATTGCTATATATTACTGTCAAGCGGCCAACACAAATAGCACCATCACTTTACCATACATTGCTCTATATTACTGTCACGCGGCCACCACATATAGCACCATCAGTTTACCATAAATTACTTTATTTTACTGTCACACGGTCACGGCATATAGAACCATCAGTTTATCATAAATTGCTCTATATTACTGTCACGCGGCCAACACATATAGCACCATCAGTTTAACATTAATTGCTATATATTACTGTCACGCGGCCAACACATATAGCACCATCACTTTACAATACATTGCTCTATATTACTGTCACGCGGTCACGGCAAATAGCACCATCAGTTTACCATACATTGCTCTATATTACTGTCACGCGGTCACGACATATAGCACCATCAGTTTACCATAAATTGCTATATATTACTGTCACACGGCCACCACATATAGCACCATCAGTTTACCATAAATTGCTCTATATTACTGTCACGCGGTCACGGCATATAGCACCATCAGTTTACCATACATTGCTCTATATTACTGTCACGCGGCCACCACAAATAGCACCATCAGTTTACCATATATTGCTCTATATTACTGTCACGCGGCCAACACATATAGCACCATCAGTTTACCATAAATTGCTCTATATTACTGTCACGCGGTCAGGGCATATTTCACCATCAGTTTACCATAAATTGCTCTAAATTACTGTCATGCGGCCAACACATATAGCACCATCAGTTTACCATAAATTGCTCTATATTACTGTCACGCGGTCACGGCATATAGCACCATCAGTTACCATTCATTGCTCTATATTACTGTCACGGGGCCACCACATATAGCACCATCAGTTTACCATATATTGCTCTATATTACTGTCACACGGCCAACACATATAGCACCATCAGTTTACCATAAATTGCTCTATATTACTGTCACGCGGTCATGGCATATTTCACCATCAGTTTACCATAAATTGCTCTAAATTACTGTCAAGCGGCCAACATATATAGCACCATCAGTTTACCATAAATTGCTCTATATTACTGTCACGCGGTCACGGCATATAGCACCATCAGTTGCCATTCATTGCTCTATATTACTGTCACGGGGCCACCACATATAGTACCATCAGTTTACCATATATTGCTCTATATTACTGTCACACGGCCAACACATATAGCACCATCAGTTTACCATAAATTGCTCTATATTACTGTTACGCGGTCATGGCATATTTCACCATCAGTTTACCATAAATTGCTCTAAATTACTGTCAAGCGGCCAACACATATAGCACCATCAGTTTACCATAAATTGCTCTATGTTACTGTCACGCGGCCAACACATATAGCACCATCACTTTACCATACATTGCTCTATATTACTGTCACGCGGTCACGGCATATAGCACCATCAGTTTACCATACATTGCTCTATATTACTGTCACGCGGTCAGGGCATATTTCTCCATCAGTTTACCATAAATTGCTCTAAATTACTGTCACGCGGCCAACACATATAGCACCATCAGTTTACCATAAATTGCTCTATGTTACTGTCACGCGGCCAACACATATAGCACCATCAGTTTATCATACATTGCTCTATATTACTGTCACGCGGCCACAACATCCAGCACCATCAGTTTATCATACATTGCTCTATATTACTGTCACGCGGTCACGGCATATAGCAACATCAGTTTACCATAATTTGGTCTATATTACTGTCACGCGGCCACCATATATAGCACCATCAGTTTACCATAAATTACTTTATTTTACTGTCACGCGGTCACGGCATATATCACCATCAGTTTATCATAAATTGCTCTATATTACTGTCACGCGGCCAACACATATAGCACCATCAGTTTACCATTAATTGCTATATATTACTGTCACGCGGCCAACACATATAGCACCATCACTTTACCATACAGTGCTCTATATTACTGTCACGCGGTCACGGCATATAGCACCATCAGTTTACCATACATTGCTCTATATTACTGTCACACGGCCACCACATATAACACCATCAGTTTACCATAAATTGCTCTATATTACTGTCACGCGGTCACGGCATATAGCACCATCAGTTTACCATACATTGCTCTATATTACTGTCACGCGGCCACCACATATAGCACCATCAGTTTACCATATATTGCTCTATATTACTGTCATGCGGCCAACACATATAGCACCATCAGTTTACCATAAATTGCTCTATATTACTGTCACGCGGTCAGGCATATTTCACCATCAGTTTACCATAAATTGCTCTAAATTACTGTCACGCGGCCAACACATATAGCACCATCAGTTTACCATAAATTGCTCTATATTACTGTCACGCGGTCACGGCATATAGCACCATCAGTTTACCATACATTGCTCTATATTACTGTCACGCGGCCACCACATATAGCACCATCAGTTTACATATATTGCTCTATATTACTGTCACGCGGCCAACACATATAGCACCATCAGTTTACATAAATTGCTCTATATTACTGTCACGCGGTCAGGACATATCACCATCAGTTTACCATAAATTGCTCTAAATTACTGTCAGCGGCCAAACATATAGCACCATCAGTTTACCATAAATTGCTCTATATTACTGTCACGCGGCCAACACATATAGCACCATCAGTTTATCATACATTGCTCTATATTACTGTCACGCGGCCACGACATTACCCACAGTACATAATTGCTCTATATACGTCACGCGCAAATATAGCACCATCAGTTTACCATAAATTGCTCTATATTACTGTCCGCGGCCACGATATATAGCACCATCAGTTTACCATACATTGCTCTATATTACTGTCACGCGGCCACCACATATAGCACCATCAGTTTACCATAAATTGCTCTATATTACTGTCAAGCGGCCAACACATATAGCACCATCAGTTTACCATAAATTGCTCTATATTACTGTCACGCGGCCAACACATATAGCACCATCAGTTTACCATAAATTGCTATATATTACTGTCACGCGGCCAACACATATAGCACCATCAGTTTATCATACATTGCTCTATATTACTGTCACGCGGTCACGGCATATAGCACCATCAGTTTACCATAAATTGCTCTATATTACTGTCATGCGGCCACCACATATAGCACCATCAGTTTACCATAAATTACTCTATTTTACTGTCACGCGGTCACGGCATATAGCAATATCAGTTTATCATAAATGGCTCTATATTACTGTCACGCGGCCAACACATATAGCACCATCAGTTTACCATAAATTGCTATATATTACTGTCACGCGGCCAACACAAATAGCACCATCACTTTACCATACATTGCTCTATATTACTGTCACGCGGCCACCACATATAGCACCATCAGTTTACCATAAATTACTTTATTTTACTGTCACGAGGTCACGGCACATAGCACCATCAGTTTATCATACATTGCTCTATATTACTGTCACGCGGTCACAGCATATAGCACCATCAGTTTACCATACATTGCTCTATATTACTGTCACGCGGTCACGACATATAGCACCATCAGTTTACCATAAATTGCTATATATTACTGTCACACGGCCACCACATATAGCACCATCAGTTTACCATAAATTGCTCTATATTACTGTCACGCGGTCACGGCATATAGCACCATCAGTTTACCATACATTGCTCTATATTACTGTCACGCCGCCAACACATATAGCACCATCAGTTTACCATAAATTGCTCTATATTACTGTCACGCGGTCAGGGCATATTTCACCATCAGTTTACCATAAATTGCTCTAAATTACTGTCACGCGGCCAACACATATAGCACCATCAGTTTACCATAAATTGCTCTATATTACTATCACGCGGTCACGGCATATAGCACCATCAGTTTACCATGCATTGCTCTATATTACTGTCACGGGGCCACCACATATAGCACCATCAGTTTACCATATATTGCTCTATATTACTGTCACGCGGCCAACACATATAGCACCATCAGTTTACCATAAATTGCTCTATATTACTGTCACGCGGTCAGGGCATATTTCACCATCAGTTTACCATAAATTGCTCTAAATTACTGTCACGCGGCCAACACATATAGCACCATCAGTTTACCATAAATTGCTCTATGTTACTGTCACGCGGCCAACACATATAGCACCATCAGTTTATCATACATTGCTCTATATTACTGTCACACGGCCACGACATCTAGCACCATCAGTTTATCATACATTGCTCTATACTACTGTAACGCGGTCAGGACATATAGCACCATCAGTTTACCATACATTGCTCTATATTACTGTCCCCGGCCACGATATATAGCACCATCAGTATACCATACATTGCTCTATATTACAGTCACGCGGCCACCACATATAGCACCATCAGTTTATCATAAATTGCTCTATATTACTGTTATGCGGCCACGACATATAGCACCATCAGTTTACCATAAATTGCTATATATTACTGTCCGCGGCCACGATATATAGCATCATCAGTATACCATACATTGCTCTATATTACTGTCACGCGGCCACCACATATAGCACCATCAGTTTACCATAAATTGCTCTATATTACTGTCAAGCGGCCAACACATATAGCACCATCAGTTTACCATAAATTGCTCTATATTACTGTCATGCGGCCAACACATATAGCACCATCAGTTTACCATAAATTGCTATATATTACTGTCACGCGGCCAACACATATAGCACCATCAGTTTATCATACATTGCTCTATATTACTGTCACGCGGTCACGGCATACAGCATCATCAGTTTATCATAAATTGCTCTATATTACTGTCACGCGGCCAACACATATAGCACCATCAGTTTACCATAAATTGCTATATATTACTGTCACGCGGCCAACACAAATAGCACCATCACTTTACCATACATTGCTCTATATTACTGTCACGCGGTCACGGCATATAGCACCATCAGTTTACCATACATTGCTCTATATTACTGTCACGCGGTCACGACATATAGCACCATCAGTTTACCATAAATTGCTATATATTACTGTCACGCGGCCACCACATATAGCACCATCAGTTTACCATAAATTGCTCTATATTACTGTCACGCGGTCACGGCATATAGCACCATCAGTTTACCATACATTGCTCTATATTACTGTCACGCGGCCACCACATATAGCACCATCAGTTTACCATAAATTGCTCTATATTACTGTCACGCGGCCACGACATATAGCTCCATCAGTTTATCATAAATTGCTATATATTACTGTCACGCGGCCACGACATATAGCACCATCAGTTTACCATACATTGCTCTATATTACTGTCACGCGGCCACCATATATAGCACCATCAGTTTACCATAAATTGCTCTATATTACTGTCACGCGGCCAACACATATAGCACCATCAGTTTACCATAAATTGCTCTATATTACTGTCACGCGGCCAACACATATAGCACCATCAGTTTACCATAAATTGCTCTATATTACTGTCACGCGGCCAACACATATAGCACCATCAGTTTATCATACATTGCTCTATATTACTGTCACGCGGTCACGGCATATAGCACCATCAGTTTATCATAAATTGCTCTATATTACTGTCACGCGGCCAACAATATAGCACCATCAGTGTATCATACATTGCTCTATATTACTGTCACGCGGCCAACACATATAGCACCATCAGTGTATCATACATTGCTCTATATTACTGTCACGCGGTCACGGCATATAGCACCATCAGTTTACCATAAATTGCTCTATATTACTGTCACGCGGCCACCACATATAGCACCATCAGTTTACCATAAATTACTCTATATTACTGTCACGCGGCCAACACAAATAGCACCATCACTTTACCATACATTGCTCTATATTACTGTCACGCGTTCACGGCATATAGCACCATCAGTTTACCATACATTGCTCTATATTACTGTCACGCGGCCACGACATATAGCACCATCAGTTTACCATAAATTGCTATATATTACTGTCACGCGGCCACCACATATAGCACCATCAGTTTACCATAATTGCTCTATATTACTGTCACGCGGTCACGGCATATAGCACCATCAGTTTACCATACATTGCTCTATATTACTGTCACGCGGCCACCACATATAGCACCATCAGTTTACCATAAATTGCTCTATATTACTGTCACGCGGCCAACACATATAGCACCATCAGTTTACCATAAATTGCTCTATATTACTGTCACGCGGCCACCACATATAGCACCATCAGTTTACCATAAATTGCTCTATATTACTGTCACGCGGCCAACACATATAGCACCATCAGTTTACCATAAATTGCTCTATATTACTGTCACGCGGCCACACATATAGCACCATCAGTTTATCATACATTGCTCTATATTACTGTCACGCGGTCAGGACATATAGCACCATCAGTTTACCATACATTGCTCTATATTACTGTCACGCGGCCACCACATATAGCACCATCAGTTTACCATAAATTGCTCTATATTACTGTCACGCGGCCACGACATATAGCACCATCAGTTTATCATAATTGCTATATTACTGTCACGCGGCACACATATAGCACCATCAGTTTACCATAATTGCTCTATATTACTGTCACGCGGCCACCACATATAGCACCATCAGTTTACCATAAATTGCTCTATATTACTGTCACGCGGCCAACACATATAGCACCATCAGTTTACCATAAATTGCTCTATATTACTGTCACGCGGCCAACACATATAGCACCATCAGTTTACCATAAATTGCTCTATATTACTGTCACGCGGCCAACACATATAGCACCATCAGTTTATCATACATTGCTCTATATTACTGTCACGCGGTCACAGCATATAGCACCATCAGTTTATCATAAATTGCTCTATATTACTGTCACGCGGCCAACACATATAGCACCATCAGTTTATCATACATTGCTCTATATTACTGTCACGCGGCCAACACATATAGCACCATCAGTTTATCATACATTGCTCTATATTACTGTCACGCGGTCACGGCATATAGCACCATCAGTTTACCATAAATTGCTCTATATTACTGTCACGCGGCCACCACATATAGCACCATCAGTTTACCATAAATTACTCTATTTTACTGTCACGCGGTCACGGCATATAGCACCATCAGTTTATCATAAATGGCTCTATATTACTGTCACGCGGCCAACACATATAGCACCATCAGTTTACCATAAATTGCTATATATTACTGTCACGCGGCCAACACAAATAGCACCATCACTTTACCATACATTGCTCTATATTACTGTCACGCGGTCACGGCATATAGCACCATCAGTTTACCATACATTGCTCTATATTACTGTCACGCGGCCACCACATATAGCACCATCAGTTTACCATATATTGCTCTATATTACTGTCACGCGGCCAACACATATAGCACCATCAGTTTACCATAAATTGCTCTATATTACTGTCACGCGGTCACGGCATATAACACCATCAGTTTACCATAAATTGCTCTATATTACTGTCACGCGGCCACCACATATAGCACCATCAGTTTACCATAAATTGCTCTATATTACTGTCACGCGGCCAACACATATAGCACCATCAGTTTACCATAAATTGCTCTATATTACTGTCACGCGGCCAACACATATAGCACCATCAGTTTACCATAAATTGCTCTATATTACTGTCACGCGGCCAACACATATAGCACCATCAGTTTATCATACATTGCTCTATATTACTGTCACGCGGTCACGGCATATAGCACCATCAGTTTACCATACATTGCTCTATATTACTGTCATGCGGCCACCACATATAGCACCATCAGTTTATCATAAATTGCTCTATATTACTGTTACGCGGCCACGACATATAGCTCCATCAGTTTACCATAAATTGCTATATATTACTGTCCGCGGCCACGATATATAGCACCATCAGTATACCATACATTGTTCTATATTAATGTCACGCGGCCACCACATATAGCACCATCAGTTTACCATAAATTGCTCTATATTACTGTCAAGCGGCCAACACATATAGCACCACCAGTTTACCATAAATTGCTCTATATTACTGTCACGCGGCCAACACATATAGCACCATCAGTTTATCATACATTGCTCTATATTACTGTCACGCGGTCACGGCATACAGCACCATCAGTTTATCATAAATTGCTCTATATTACTGTCACGCGGCCAACACATATAGCACCATCAGTTTACCATACATTGCTATATATTACTGTCACGCGGCCAACACAAATAGCACCATCACTTTACGATACATTGCTCTATATTACTGACACGCGGTCACGGCATATAGCACCATCAGTTGACCATACATTGCTCTATATTACTGTCACGCGGTCACGACATATAGCACCATCAGTTTACCATAAATTGCTATATATTACTGTCACGCGGCCGCCACATATAGCACCATCAGTTTACCATAAATTGCCCTATATTACTGTCTCGCAGTCACGGCATATAGTACCATCAGTTTACCATACATTGCTCTATATTACTGTCATGCGGCCACCACATATAGCACCATCAGTTTACCATATATTGCTCTATATTACTGTCACGCGGCCAACACATATAGCACCATCAGTTTACCATAAATTGCTCTATATTACTGTCACGCGGTCAGGGCATATTTCACCATCAGTTTACCATAAATTGCTCTATATTACTGTCACGCGGCCAACACATATAGCACCATCAGTTTACCATAAATTGCTCTATGTTACTGTCATGCGGCCAACACATCTAGCACCATCAGTTTATCATACATTGCTCTATATTACTGTCACGCGGTCAGGACATATAGCACCATCAGTTTACCATACATTGCTCTATATTACTGTTATGCGGCCACCACATATAGCACCATCAGTTTACCATAAATTGCTCTATATTACTGTCACGCGGCCACGACATATAGCACCATCAGTTTATCATAAATTGCTCTATATTACTGTCACGCGGCCACACATATAGCACCATCAGTTTACCATACATTGCTCTATATTACTGTCACGCGGCCACCACATATAGCACCATCAGTTTACCATAAATTGCTCTATATTACTGTCACGCGGCCAACACATATAGCACCATCAGTTTACCATAAATTGCTCTATATTACTGTCACGCGGTCACGGCATATAGCACCATCAGTTTACCATAAATTGCTCTATATTACTGTCACGCGGCCAACACATATAGCACCATCAGTTTACCATAAATTGCTCTATATTACTGTCACGCGGTACACATATAGCACCATCAGTTTATCATACATTGCTCTATATTACTGTCACGCGGTCACGGCATATAGCACCATCAGTTTACCATACATTGCTCTATATTACTGTCACGCGGCCACCACATATAGCACCATCAGTTTATCATACATTGCTCTATATTACTGTCACGCGGTCAGGACATATAGCACCATCAGTTTACCATACATTGCTCTATATTACTGTTATGCGGCCACCACATATAGCACCATCAGTTTACCATAAATTGCTCTATATTACTGTCACGCTGCCACGACATATAGCTCCATCAGTTTATCATAAATTGCTATATATTACTGTCACGCGGCCACTACATATAGCACCATCAGTATACCATACATTGATCTATACTACTGTCACGCGGCCACGACATATAGCTCCATCAGTTTATCATAAATTGCTATATATTACTGTCACGCGGCCACTACATATAGCACCATCAGTATACCATACATTGATCTATACTACTGTCACGCGGCCACCATATATAGCCCCATCAGTTTACCATAAATTGCTATATATTACTGTCACGCGGCCAACACATATAGCACCATCAATTTATCATACATTGCTCTATATTACTGTCACGCGGTCACGGCATATAGCACCATCAGTTTATCATAAATTGCTCTATATTACTGTCAAGCGGCCAACACTTATAGCACCATCAGTTTATCATACTTTGCTCTATATTACTGTCACGCGGCTAACACATATAGCACCATCAGTTTATCATACATTGCTCTATATTACTGTCACGCGGTCACGGCATATAGCACCATCAGTTTACCATACATTGCTCTATATTACTATCACGCGGCCACCACATATAGCATCATAAGTTTACCATAAATTGCTCTATATTACTGTCATGCGGCCACGACATATAGCTCCATCAGTTTATCATACATTGCTATATATTACTATCACGTGGCCACGACATATAGCACCATCAGTATACCATACATTGCTCTATATTACTGTCACGCGGCCACCACATATAGCCCCATCAGTTTACCATAAATTGCTCTATATTACTGTCATGCGGCCAACACATATAGCACCATCAGTTTATCATACTTTGCTCTATATTACTGTCACGCGGCTAACACATATAGCACCATCAGTTTATCATACATTGCTCTATATTTCTGTCACGCGGTCACGGCATATAGCACCATCAGTTTACCATATATAGCTCTATATTACTGTCACGCGGCCACCACATATAGCACCATCAGTTTACCATAAATTACTCTATTTTACTGTCACGCGGTCACGGCATATAGCACCATCAGTTTATCATAAATGGCTCTATATTACTGTCACGTGGCCAACACATATAGCACCATCAGTTTACCATACATTTCTATATATTACTGTCACGCGGCCAACACAAATAGCACTATCTCTTTACCATACATTGCTCTATATTACATTCACGCGGTCACGGCATATAGCACCATCAGTTTACCATACATTGCTCTATATTACTGTCACGCGGCCACCATACAGAGCACCATCAGTTTACCATATATTGCTCTATATTAATGTCACGCTGCCAACACATATAGCACCATCAGTTTACCATAAATTGCTCTATATTACTGTCACGCGGTCAGGGGATATTTCACCATCAGTTTACCATAAATTGCTCTATATTACTTTCACGCGGCCACCATATATAGCACCATCAGTTTACCATACATTGCTCTATATTACTGTCATGCGGCCAACACATATAGCACCATCAGTTTACCATAAAGTGCTCTATATTACTGTTAAGCGGCCAACACATATAGCACCATCAGTTTATCATACTTTGCTCTATATTACTGTCACGCGGCTAACACATATAGCACCATCAGTTTATCATACATTGCTATATATTACTGTCACGCGGTCACGGCATTTAGCACCATCAGTTTACCATAAATTGCTCTATATTACTATCACGCGGCCACCACATATAGCATCATAAGTTTACCATAAATTGCTCTATATTACTGTCACGCGGCCACGACATATAGCTCCATCAGTTTATCATAAATTGCTATATATTACTGTCACGTGGCCACGACATATAGCACCATCAGTATACCATACATTGCTCTATATTACTGTCACGCGGCCACCATATATAGCCCCATCAGTTTACCATAAATTGCTCTATATTACTGTCATGCGGCCAACACATATAGCACCATCAGTTTATCATACTTTGCTCTATATTACTGTCACGCGGCTAACACATATAGCACCATCAGTTTATCATACATTGCTCTATATTTCTGTCACGCGGTCACGGCATATAGCACCATCAGTTTACCATAAATAGCTCTATATTACTGTCACGCGGCCACCACATATAACACCATCAGTTTACCATAAATTACTCTATTTTACTGTCACGCGGTCACGGCAAATAGCACCATCAGTTTATCATAAATGGCTCTATATTACTGTCACGTGGCCTACACATATAGCACCATCAGTTTACCATACATTTCTATATATTACTGTCACGCGGCCAACACAAATAGCACCATCACTTTACCATACATTGCTCTATATTACTGTCACGCGGTCACGGCATATAGCACCATCAGTTTACCATACATTGCTCTATATTACTGTCACGCGGCCACCATATAGAGCACCATCAGTTTACCATATATTGCTCTATATTAATGTCACGCTGCCAACACATATAGCACCATCAGTTTACCATAAATTGCTCTATATTACTGTCACGCGGTCAGGGGATATTTCACCATCAGTTTACCATAAATTGCTCTATATTACTGTCACGCGGCCACCATATATAGCACCATCATTTTACCATACATTGCTCTATATGACTGTCACGCGGCCAACACATATAGCACAATCAGTTTACCATAAATTGCTCTATATTACTGTCACGCGGCCAGCACATATAGCACCATCAATTTACCATAAATTGCTCTATATTACTGTCACGCGGCCAACACATATAGCACCATCAGTTTACCATACATTTCTCTATATTACTGTCACGCGGTCACAACATATAGCACCATCAGTTTACCATAAATTGCTATAAATTACTGTCACGCGGCCACGACATATAGCTCCATCAGTTTATCATAAATTGCTCTATATTACTGTCACGCGGCCAACACATATAGCACCATCAGTTTATCATACATTGCTCTATATTACTGTCACGCGGAACGGCATATAACACCATCAGTTGACCATAAATTGCTCTATATTACTGTCACGCGGCCACCACATATAGCACCATCAGTTTACTATAAATTACTCTATTTTCCTGTCACGCGGTTAGGGCATATAGCACCATCAATTTATCATAAATGGCTCTATATTACTGTCACGCGGCCAACACATATAGCACCATCAGTTTACCATAAATTGCTATATATTACTGTCACGCGGCCAACACAAATAGCACCATCACTTTACCATACATTGCTCTATATTACTGTCACGCGGTCACGACATATAGCACCATCAGTTTATCATACATTGCTCTATATTACTGTCACGCGGCCACGACATCTAGCACCATCAGTTTATAATACATTGCTCTATATTACTGTCACGCGGCCACCACATATAGCACCATCAGTTTACCATAAATTGCTCTATATTACTGTCACGCGGCCACGACATATAGCTCCATCAGTTGATCATAAATTGCTATATATTACTGTCACGCGGCCACGACATATAGCACCATCAGTATACCATACATTGCTCTATATTACTGTCACGCGGCCACCATATAGAGCACCATCAGTTTACCGTAAATTGCTCTATATTACTGTCACGCGGCCAACACATATAGCACCATCTGTTTACCATAAATTGCTCTATATTACTGTCACGCGGCCAACACATATAGCACCATCAGTTTACCATAAATTGCTCTATATTACTGTCACGCGGCCAACACATATAGCACCATCAGTTTATCATACATTGCTCTATAGTACTGTCACGCGGTCACGGCATATAGCACCATCAGTTTACCATACATTGCTCTATATTACTGTCACGCGGTCACAACATATAGCACCATCAGTTTACCATAAATTGCTATATATTACTGTCACGCGGCCACGACATATTACTCCATCAGTTTATCATAAATTGCTCTATATTACTGTCACGCGGCCAACACATATAGTACCATCAGTTTATCATACATTGCTCTATATTACTGTCACGCGGTCACGGCATATAGCACCATCAGTTTACGATACATTGCTCTATATTACTGTGACGCGGCCACCACATATAGCACCATCAGTTTATCATAAAATACTTTATTTTACTGTCACGCGGTCACGGCATATAGCACCATCAGTTTATCATAAATTGCTCTATATTACTGTCACGGGGCCAACACATATAGCACCATCAGTTTACCATACATTGCTCTATATTACTGTCACGCAGTCACGGCATATAGCACCATCAGTTTACCATACATTGCTCTATATTACTGTCACGCGGTCACGACATATAGCACCATCAGTTTATCATACATTGCTCTATATTACTGTCACGCCGCCACGACATCTAGCACCATCAGTTTATCATACATTGCTCTATATTACTGTCACGCGGTCAGGACATATAGCACCATCAGTTTACCATACATTGCTCTATATTACTGTTACATGGTCAGGACATATAGCACCATCAGTTTACCATCCATTGCTCTATATTAATGTTACGCGGCCACCACATATAGCACCATCAGTTTACCATAAATTGCTCTATATTACTGTCACGCGGCCACGACATATAGCTCCATCAGTTTATCATATATTGCTATATATTACTGTCACGCTGCCACCACATATAGCACCATCAGTTTACCATAAATCGCTCTATATTACTGTCACGCGGTCACGGCATATAGCACCATCAGTTTACCATACATTGCTCTATATTACTGTCACGCGGCCACCACATATAGCACCATCAGTTTACCATATATTGCTCTATATTACTGTCACGCGGCCAACACATATAGCACCATCAGTTTACCATAAATTGCTCTATATTACTGTCACGCGGTCAGGGCATATTTCACCATCAGTTTACCATAAATTGCTCTAAATTACTGTCACGCGGCCAACACATATAGCACCATCAGTTTACCATAAATTGCTCTATATTACTATCACGCGGTCACGGCATATAGCACCATCAGTTTACCATGCATTGCTCTATATTACTGTCACGGGGCCACCACATATAGCACCATCAGTTTACCATATATTGCTCTATATTACTGTCACGCGGCCAACACATATAGCACCATCAGTTTACCATAAATTGCTCTATATTACTGTCACGCGGTCAGGGCATATTTCACCATCAGTTTACCATAAATTGCTCTAAATTACTGTCACGCGGCCACGACATATAGCACCATCAGTTTACCATAAATTGCTCTATATTACTGTCACGCGGCCACCACATATAGCACCATCAGTTTACCATAAATTGCTCTATATTACTGTCACGCGGCCACCACATATAGCACCATCAGTTTACCATACATTGCTCTATATTACTGTCACGCGGCCAACATATAGCACCATCAGTTTACCATACATTGTTCTATATTACTGTCACGCGCCAACACATATAGCACCATCAGTTTATCATACATTGCTCTATATTACTGTCACGCGGCCACAACATATAGCACCATCAGTTTATCATACATTGTTCTATATTACTGTCACGCGGTCACGACATATAGCACCATCAGTTTACCATAACTTGCTCTATATTACTGTCACGCGGTCACGATATAACACCATCAGTTTACCATAAATTGCTCTATATTACTGTCACGCAGCCACGACATATAGCACCATCAGTTTACCATAAATTGCTCTATATTACTGTTACACGGCCACCACATATAGCACCATCAGTTTACCATAAATTGCTCTATATTAATGTCATGCGGCCACGACATATAGCTCCTTCAGTTTATCATAAATTGCTATATATTACTGTCACGCGGCCACCACATATAGCACCATCAGTTTACCATAACTCGCTCTATATTACTCTCACGCGGTCAGTGCATATTTCACCATCAGTTTACCATAAATTGCTCTAAATTACTGTCACGCGGCCAACACATATAGCACTATCAGTTTATCATACATTGCTCTATATTACTGTCACGCGGCCACGACATCTAGCACCATCAGTTTATCATACATTGCTCTATATTACTGTCACGCCGTCAGGACATATAGCACCATCAGTTTACCATACATTGCTCTATATTACTGTCACGCGGTCACGACATATAGCACCATCAGTTTATCATACATTGCTCTATATTACTGTCACGCCGCCACGACATCTAGCACCATCAGTTTATCATACATTGCTCTATATTACTGTCACGCGGTCAGGACATATAGCACCATCAGTTTACCATACATTGCTCTATATTACTGTTACACGGTCAGGACATATAGCACCATCAGTTTACCATCCATTGCTCTATATTAATGTTACGCGGCCACCACATATAGCACCATCAGTTTACCATAAATTGCTCTATATTACTGTCACGCGGCCACGACATATAGCTCCATCAGTTTATCATAAATTGCTATATATTACTGTCACGCTGCCACCACACATAGCACCATCAGTTTACCATAAATCGCTCTATATTACTGTCACGCGGTCACGGCATATAGCACCATCAGTTTACCATACATTGCTCTATATTACTGTCACGCGGCCACCACATATAGCACCATCAGTTTACCATATATTGCTCTATATTACTGTCACGCGGCCAACACATATAGCACCATCAGTTTACCATAAATTGCTCTATATTACTGTCACGCGGTCAGGGCATATTTCACCATCAGCTTACCATAAATTGCTCTAAATTACTGTCACGCGGCCAACACATATAGCACCATCAGTTTACCATAAATTGCTCTATGTTACTGTCAAGCGGCCAACACATATAGCACCATCAGTTTATCATACATTGCTCTATATTACTGTCACGCGGCCACGACATCTAGCACCATCAGTTTATCATACATTGCTCTATATTACTGTCATGCCGTCAGGACATATAGCACCATCAGTTTACCATACATTGCTCTATATTACTGTCACGCGGCCACGACATATAGCTCCATCAGTTTATCATAAATTGCTATATATTACTGTCTGCGGCCACGACATATAGCACCATCAGTTTACCATAAATTGGTCTATATTACTGTCACGCGGCCACCACATATAGCACCATCAGTTTACCATAAATTGCTCTATAGTACTGTCACGCGGCCACCACATATAGCACCATCAGTTTACCATACATTGCTCTATATTACTGTCACGCGGCCAACACATATAGCACCATCAGTTTACCATACATTGTTCTATATTACTGTCACGCGGCCAACACATATAGCACCATCAGTTTATCATACATTGCTCTATATTACTGTCACGCGGCCACAACATATAGCACCATCAGTTTATCATACATTGTTCTATATTACTGTCACGCGGTCACGACATATAGCACCATCAGTTTACCATAACTTGCTCTATATTACTGTCACGCGGTCACGACATATAACACCATCAGTTTACCATAAATTGCTCTATATTACTGTCACGCAGCCACGACATATAGCACCATCAGTTTACCATAAATTGCTCTATATTACTGTTACGCGGCCACCACATATAGCACCATCAGTTTACCATAAATTGCTCTATATTAATGTCATGCGGCCACGACATATAGCTCCTTCAGTTTATCATAAATTGCTATATATTACTGTCACGCGGCCACCACATATAGCACCATCAGTTTACCATAACTCGCTCTATATTACTCTCACGCGGTCAGTGCATATTTCACCATCAGTTTACCATAAATTGCTCTAAATTACTGTCACGCGGCCAACACATATAGCACTATCAGTTTATCATACATTGCTCTATATTACTGTCACGCGGCCACGACATCTAGCACCATCAGTTTATCATACATTGCTCTATATTACTGTCACGCCGTCAGGACATATAGCACCATCAGTTTACCATATATTGTTCTATATTACTGTCACGCGGCCACGACATATAGCTCCATCAGTTTATCATAAATTGCTATATATTACTGTCCACGGCCACGACATATAGCACCATCAGTTTACCATAATTTGCTCTATATTACTGTCACGCGGCCACCACATATAGCACCATCAGTTTACCATAAATTGCTCTATATTACTGTCAAGCGGCCAACACATATAGCACCATCAGTTTACCATAAATTGCTATATATTACTGTTACGCGGCCACCACATATAGCACCATCAGTTTACCATAAATTGCTCTATATTACTGTCACGCGGCCACGACATATAGCTCCATCAGTTTTTCATAAATTGCTATATATTACTGTCTGCGGCCACGACATATAGCACCATCAGTTTACCATAAATTGCTCTATATTACTGTCACGCGGCCACCACATATAGCACCATCAGTTTACCATAAATTGCTCTATAGTACTGTCACGCGGCCACCACATATAGCACCATCAGTTTACCATACATTACTCTATATTACTGTCACGCGGCCAACACATATAGCACCATCAGTTTACCATAAATTGCTCTATATTACTGTCACGCGGCCAACACATATAGCACCATCAGATTACCATACGTTGCTCTATATGACTGTCACGCGGTCACGACATATAGCACCATCAGTTTACCATACATTACTCTATAATACTGTCACACGGCCACCACATATAGCACCATCAGTGTACCATAAATTGCTCTATATTACTGTCACGCGGCCAACACATATAGCACCATCAGTTTACCATAAATTGCTCTATATTACTGTCACGCGGTCACGACATATGGCACCATCAGTTTAGCATAAATTGTAGATTTGTACTGTTTTACAATTGAATATTTGTTAATACATTTTTACTGCTTAATAAATTGTGTTGCAATATGTAATTACAATTTTACTGCATATCTTGTCTATGTAATTTATATTATTTATATGTATACAATATACTTTCTTTGGTGGTGTGTAGTTTACCTAACAACACTTTTTTTCTAGGCAGGCTCCAGCGGTTAACCAGTACTTGGCGCACCAACTCCCGTAAGAAACTGCCAACTTGTTCATATAAAAAAACACTGTCTGAGCTCGAACCCGTGACCATCAGTGATGATAGGTTACAGTGGTATGCACGTCAGCGACCGTAACCACTCGACCACGGAGGCGGACGCAATATACCCAATACTCTGCACTGACCTGGTACACAATTACACCACATCAATACCGTTATTTGAGAAAGAATCATGGCTATTCTTTATAATCTTCTTTCGCGCTTATTTATCGCCACCCCCTGGTGGTTACAGGCGCGTCTTTAGGAGCATAGTACTGGTATTGTTGTATTGGATATAGTACACATAACACACCTCACGTCCAGAGGCATCCTTGGTTCTTCTACTTACCAGTTGTATACGTTATACGCCTCACCTCTGTTTGGTGCTCCATCTGAAACATATATTATTGTGATGGGGCGGGGGGATGAATTTATTGCACCTGAACTTGCAGTCCAAAACAACACTGTAACTACTGGACCGCGCTGGCTACTGGACCGCTACTGGACCGCTAACTACTGGACCGCTAGCTACTGGACCGCTACTGAACCGCTAGCTACTGGACCGCTACTGGACCGCTAGCTACTGGACCGCTAGCTACTGGACCGCTACTGGACCGATAGCTACTGGCCGCTAGCTACTGGACCGCTAGCTACTGGACCGCAACTGGACCGCTAGCTACTGGACCGCTGGCTACTGGACCGCTGGCTACTGGACCGCTGGCTACTGGACCGCTAGCTACTGGACCGCTAGCTACTGGACCGCTGGCTACTGGACCGCTAGCTACTGGACCGCTGGCTACTGGACCGCTGGCTACTGGACCGCTAGCTACTGGACCGCTAGCTACTGGTCCGCTAGCTACTGGACCGCTACTGGACCGCTACTGGACCGCTGTCTACTGGAACGCTGGCTACTGGACCGCCACTGGACCACTAACTACTGGACCGCTAGCTACTGGCCGCTAGCTATTGGACCGCTAGCTACTGGACCGCTACTGGACCGCTAGCTACTAGACCGCTGGCTACTGGACCCCTAGCTACTGGACCGCTAGCTACTGGACCGCTGGCTACTGGACCGCTAGCTTCTGGACCGCTGGCTACTGGACCGCTAGATACTGGACCGCTACTGGACCGCTAGCTACTAGACCGCTGGCTACTGGACCGCTAGCTACTGGACCGCTAGCTACTGGACCGCTGGCTACTGGACCGCTAGTTTCTGGACCGCTGGCTACTGGACCGCTAGATACTGGACCGCTACTGGACCGCTAGCTACTGGACCGCTAGCTACTGGACCGCTAGCTACTGGACCGCTAGCTACTGGACCGCTAGCTACTGGACCGCTAGCTACTGGACCGCTACTGGACCGCTAGCTACTGGACCGCTGGCTACTGGACCGCTACTGGACCGCTACTGGACCGCTAGCTACTGGACCGCTGGCTACTGGACCGCTACTGGACCGCTAGCTACTGGACCGCTGGCTACTGGACCGCTAGCTACTTGACCACTAGCTACTGGACCGCTGGCTACTGGACCGCTGGCTACTGGACCGCTACTGGACCGCTAGCTACTGGACCGCTAGCTAATGGAACGCTGGCTACTGGACCGCTAGCTACTGGACCGCTAGCTACTGGACCGCTAGAAAATGGACCGCTGGCTACTGGACCGCGCTAGCTACTGGACCGCGCTAGCTAGTTTAAACATATTTTATTTTATCAATATTTACATCATGTTGTGACATTAATATACAAGAACAAATGGATTAAATCGGAAGCTATTAACCGAGGAGACACAATGTAACCGACGAAGACCAAATGTAACCGAGGAAGACACAATGTAACCGAGGAATACCCAATGTAACCTAGGAAGACACAATGTAACCTAGCAAGACACAATGTAACCGAGGAAGACCCAATGTAACCGAGGAAGACCCAATGTAACCAATGAAGACACAATGTAACCAAGGAAGAAATTATGTAACCTAGGAAGACCCAATGTTACCGAGGAAGACCCAATGTAACCGAGGAAGGCACAATGTAACCGAGGAGACCCAATGTAACCTAGGAGACCCAATGTAACCGAGGAAGACACAATGTAACCTAGGAAGACCCAATGCAACCGAGGAGACACAATGTAACCGAGGAAGTCCCAATGTAACCTAGGAAGACCCAATTTAACCTAGGAAGACCCAATGTAACCGAGGAAGACACAATGTAACCGAGGAATACACAATGTAACCAAGGAGGACCCAATGTAACCGAGGAAGACCCAATGTAACCAAGGAGACCCAGTGTAACCGATAATGCCCAATGTAACCGAGGAAGACCCAATGTAACCGAGGAAGACCCAATGTAACCAAGGAAGACCCAATGTAACCTAGGAAGACCCAATGTGACAGAGGAAGACACAATGTAACCGAGGAAGAAACAATGTAACCGAGGAATACACAATGTAACCAAGGAAGACCCAATGTAACCGAGGAAGACCCAATGTAACCAAGGAGACCCAATGTAACCGAGGAGGACCCAATGTAACCTTGGAAGACCATATGTGACCGAGGAAGACCCAATGTAACCGAGGAAGACCCAATGTAACCGAGGAAGACACAATGTAACCGAGGAAGACCCAATGTGACCGACAATACCCAGTGTAACCGAGGAAGACCCAAGGTAACCCACAATGTAACCTCGGAGACACAACGTAACCGATCATACACAATGTAACCGAGGAAGACACAATGTAACCGAGGAAGACACAATGTAACCGAGGAAGACCCAATGTAACAGAGGAAGACCCAATGTAACAGAGGAAGACACAGTGTAACCGAGGAAGACCCAATGTAACCGAGGAAGACCCAATGTAACCGAGGAAGACCCAATGTAACCTAGGAAGACACATTGTAACCGAGGAAGACACAATGTAACCGATAATACCCAATGTAACCGAGAAAGACCCAAGGTAACCCACAATGTAACCGAGGAGACACAATGTAACCGAGGAGACCCAATGTAACCGAGGAAGACCCAATGTAACCGAGGAAGACACAATGTAACCGAGGAAGACCCAATATAACCGAGGAAGACCCAATGTAACCGAGGAGACCCAGTGTAACCGAGGAAGACACAATGTAACCGAAGAGACCCAATGTAACCGAGGAATACCCAATGTAACCGAGGAAGACACAATGTAACCGAGGACGACACAATGTAACCGAGGAAGACACAATGTAACCGAGGAAGACCCAATGTAACCGAGGGAGACCCAATGTAACCTAGGAGACACAATGTAACCGAGGAGACACAATGTAACCGAGGACACCTAATATAACCTAGGAGACCCAATGTAACCGAGGAGAAACAATGTAACCGAGGAGACCCAGTGTAACCGAGGAAGACACAATGTAACCGAAGAGACCCAATGTAACCGAGGAATACCCAATGTAACCGAGGAAGACACAATGTAACCGAGGAAGACACAATGTAACCGAGGAAGACACAATGTAACCGAGGAAGACCCAATGTAACCGAGGGAGACCCAATGTAACCTAGGAGACACAATGTAACCGAGGAGACACAATGTAACCGAGGACACCTAATATAACCTAGGAGACCCAATGTAACCGAGGAGAAACAAAGTAACCGAGGAGACCCAATGTAACCGAGGAGACCCAATGTAACCGATGAGACACAATGTAACCGAGGAAGATATAATGTAACCGAGGAAGAAACAATGTAACCGAGGAGGACCCAATGTGACCGACGAAGACACAATGTAACCTAGGAAGACATAATGTAACCGAGGAAGAAATAATGTAACCGAGGAGACACAATGTAACCTAGGATGACACAATGTAACCGAGGAGATACAATGTAACATAGGAAGACGTAATGTAACCGAGGAAGACACTATGTAACCGAGGAAGACACAATGCAACCGAGGAGACCCAATGTAACCGAGGAAGACCCAATGTAACCCATGAGACACAATGTAATCAAGGAAGACATAATGTAACCTAGGAAGACATAATGTAACCAAGGAAGACCCAATGTAACCGAGGAGACCCAATGTAACCGACGAAGACACAATGTAACCGAGAAAGACCCAATGTAACCGAGGAAGACACAATGTAACCGATACTACCCAATGTAACCTAGGAAGACCCAATGTAACCGATGAAGACACAATGTAACCGAGGAAGACACAATGTAACCGAGGAAGACCCAACCTAACCGATCATACACAATGTAACCGAGGAAGACCCAAGGTAACCCCCAATGTAACCGAGGAGACACAATGTAACCGAGGAGACCCAATGTAACCGAGGAAGACCCAATGTAACCGAGGAAGACACAATGTAACCGAGGAGACACAATGTAACCGATAATACCCAATGTAACCGAGGAAGACCCAAGGTAACCCCCAATGTAACCTCGGAGACACAATGTAACCGAGGAGACCCAATGTAACCGAGGAAGACCCAATGTAACCAAGGAAGACACAATGTAACCGAGGAAGACCCAATGTAACCGAGGAAGACCCAATGTAACCAAGGAAGACATAATGTAATCGAGGAAGGCACAATGTAACCGAGGAAGACACAATGTAACCGAGGAGACCCAAGTAACCGATAATACACAATGTAACCGAGGAGACCCAATGTAACTGAGGAGACCCAATGTAACCGAGAAGACACAATGTAACCGAGGAGAAACAATGTAACCGAGGAGACCCAATGTAACCAAGGAAGACATAATGTAACCGAGGAGACATACTGTAACCGAGGAGACCCAATGTAACCGAGGAGATCCAATGTAACCAAACACAATGTAACCGAGGAGACCCAATGTGACCGAGAAGACACAATGTAACCGACGAACACCCAATGTAACCGAGGAAGACACAATGTAACCGAGGAAGACCCAATGTAACAGAGGAATACACAATGTAACATAGGAAGACACAATGTAACCGAGGAAAACACAATGTAACCGAGGAGACCCAATGTAACCTAGGAAGACCCAATGTAACCTAGGAAGACACAATGTAACCGAGGAAGACACAATGTAACCGATAATACCCAATGTAACCGAGAAAGACCCAAAACCCACAATGTAACCGAGGAGACACAATGTAACCGAGGAGACCCAATGTAACCGAGGAAGACCCAATGTAACCGAGGAAGACACAATGTAACCGAGGAAGACCCAATATAACCGAGGAAGACCCAATGTAACCGAGGAGACCCAGTGTAACCGAGGAAGACACAATGTAACCGAAGAGACCCAATGTAACCGAGGAATACCCAATGTAACCGAGGAAGACACAATGTAACCGAGGAAGACACAATGTAACCGAGGAAGACACAATGTAACCGAGGAAGACCCAATGTAACCGAGGGAGACCCAATGTAACCTAGGAGACACAATGTAACCGAGGAGACACAATGTAACCGAGGACACCTAATATAACCTAGGAGACCCAATGTAACCGAGGAGAAACAATGTAACCGAGGAGACCCAGTGTAACCGAGGAAGACACAATGTAACCGAAGAGACCCAATGTAACCGAGGAATACCCAATGTAACCGAGGAAGACACAATGTAACCGAGGAAGACACAATGTAACCGAGGAAGACACAATGTAACCGAGGAAGACCCAATGTAACCGAGGGAGACCCAATGTAACCTAGGAGACACAATGTAACCGAGGAGACACAATGTAACCGAGGACACCTAATATAACCTAGGAGACCCAATGTAACCGAGGAGAAACAAAGTAACCGAGGAGACCCAATGTAACCGAGGAGACCCAATGTAACCGATGAGACACAATGTAACCGAGGAAGATATAATGTAACCGAGGAAGAAACAATGTAACCGAGGAGGACCCAATGTGACCGACGAAGACACAATGTAACCTAGGAAGACATAATGTAACCGAGGAAGAAATAATGTAACCGAGGAGACACAATGTAACCTAGGATGACACAATGTAACCGAGGAGATACAATGTAACATAGGAAGACGTAATGTAACCGAGGAAGACACTATGTAACCGAGGAAGACACAATGCAACCGAGGAGACCCAATGTAACCGAGGAAGACCCAATGTAACCCATGAGACACAATGTAATCAAGGAAGACATAATGTAACCTAGGAAGACATAATGTAACCAAGGAAGACCCAATGTAACCGAGGAGACCCAATGTAACCGACGAAGACACAATGTAACCGAGAAAGACCCAATGTAACCGAGGAAGACACAATGTAACCGATACTACCCAATGTAACCTAGGAAGACCCAATGTAACCGATGAAGACACAATGTAACCGAGGAAGACACAATGTAACCGAGGAAGACCCAACCTAACCGATCATACACAATGTAACCGAGGAAGACCCAAGGTAACCCCCAATGTAACCGAGGAGACACAATGTAACCGAGGAGACCCAATGTAACCGAGGAAGACCCAATGTAACCGAGGAAGACACAATGTAACCGAGGAGACACAATGTAACCGATAATACCCAATGTAACCGAGGAAGACCCAAGGTAACCCCCAATGTAACCTCGGAGACACAATGTAACCGAGGAGACCCAATGTAACCGAGGAAGACCCAATGTAACCAAGGAAGACACAATGTAACCGAGGAAGACCCAATGTAACCGAGGAAGACCCAATGTAACCAAGGAAGACATAATGTAATCGAGGAAGGCACAATGTAACCGAGGAAGACACAATGTAACCGAGGAGACCCAATGTAACCGATAATACACAATGTAACCGAGGAGACCCAATGTAACTGAGGAGACCCAATGTAACCGAGGAAGACACAATGTAACCGAGGAGAAACAATGTAACCGAGGAGACCCAATGTAACCAAGGAAGACATAATGTAACCGAGGAGGACATACTGTAACCGAGGAGACCCAATGTAACCGAGGAGATCCAATGTAACCGAGGAGACACAATGTAACCGAGGAGACCCAATGTGACCGAGGAAGACACAATGTAACCGACGAACACCCAATGTAACCGAGGAAGACACAATGTAACCGAGGAAGACCCAATGTAACCGAGGAATACACAATGTAACCTAGGAAGACATAATGTAACCGAGGAAAACATAATGTAACCGAGGAGACTCAATGTAACCTAGGAAGACCCAATGTAACCGAGGAAGACCCAATGTAACCGAGGAAGACCCAATGTAACCGAGGAGACCCAATGTAAGCGAGGAAGACATAATGTAACCGAGGAGGACATACTGTAACCGAGGAGACCCAATGTAACCGAGGAGACCCAATGTAACCGAGGAGACACAATGTAACAGAGGAGACCCAATGTAACCGAGGAAGACACAATGTAACCGACGAACACCCAATGTAACCGAGGAAGACACAATGTAACCGAGGAAGACCCAATGTAACCGAGGAATAAACAATGTAACCTAGGAAGACATAATGTAACCGAGGAAAACATAATGTAACCGAGGAGACTCAATGTAACCTAGGAAGACCCAATGTAACCGAGGAAGACCCAATGTAACCGAGGAAGACCCAATGTAACCGAGGATACCCAATGTAAGCGAGGAAGACCCAATGTAACCGAGGAGACCCAGTGTAACCGAGGAAGACACAATGTAACCGAAGAGACCCAATGTAACCGAGGAATACCCAATGTAACCGAGGTAGACACAATGTAACCGAGGAAGACACAATGTAACCGAGGAAGACACAATGTAACCGAGGAAGACCCAATGTAACCGAGGGAGACCCAATGTAACCTAGGAGACACAATGTAACCGAGGAGACACAATGTAACCGAGGACACCTAATATAACCTAGGAGACCCAATGTAACCGAGGAGAAACAAAGTAACCGAAGAGACCCAATGTAACCGAGGAGACCCAATGTAACCGATGAGACACAATGTAACCGAGGAAGATATAATGTAACCGAGGAAGAAACAATGTAACCGAGGAGGACCCAATGTGACCGACGAAGACACAATGTAACCTAGGAAGACATAATGTAACCGAGGAAGACATAATGTAACAGAGGAGACACAATGTAATCTAGGAAGACACAATGTAACCGAGGAGACACAATGTAACATAGGAAGACGTAATGTAACCGAGGAAGACACTATGTAACCGAGGAAGACACAATGCAACCGAGGAGACCCAATGTAACCGAGGAAGACCCAATGTAACCCATGAGACACAATGTAATCAAGAAAGACATAATGTAATCTAGGAAGACATAATGTAACCAAGGAAGACCCAATGTAACCGAGGAGACCCAATGTAACCGACGAAGACACAATGTAACCGAGAAAGACCCAATGTAACCGAGGAAGACACAATGTAGCCGATAAGACCCAATGTAACCTAGGAAGACACAATGTAACCTAGGAAGACACAATGTAACCGATACTACCCAATGTAACCTAGGAAGACCCAATGTAACCGATGAAGACACAATGTAACCGAGGAAGACACAATGTAACCGATCATACACAAATGTAACCGAGGAAGACCCAAGGTAACCCCCAATGTAACCGAGGAGACACAATGTAACCGAGGAGACCCAATGTAACCGAGGAAGACCCAATGTAACCGAGGAAGACACAATGTAACCGAGGAGACACAATGTAACCGATAATACCCAATGTAACCGAGGAAGACCCAAGGTAACCCCCAATGGAACCTCGGAGACACAATGTAACCGAGGAGACCCAATGTAACCGAGGAAGACCCAATGTAACCAAGGAAGACACAATGTAACCGAGGAAGACCCAATGTAACCGAGGAAGACCCAATGTAACCAAGGAAGACATAATGTAACCGAGGAAGGCACAATGTAACCGAGTAAGACACAATGTAACCGAGGAGACCCAATGTAACCGATAATACACAATGTAACCGAGGAGACCCAATGTAACCGAGGAGACCCAATGTAACCGAGGAAGACACAATGTAACCGAGGAGAAACAATGTAACCGAGGAGACCCAATGTAACCAAGGAAGACATAATGTAACCGAGGAGGACATACTGTAACCGAGAAGACCCAATGTAACCGAGGAGACCCAATGTAACTGAGGAGACACAATGTAACCGAGGAGACCCAATGTAACCGAGGAGGACACAATGTAACCGACGAACACCCAATGTAACCGAGGAAGACACAATGTAACCGAGGAAGACCCAATGTAACCGAGGAATACACAATGTAACCTAGGAAGACATAATGTAACCGAGGAAAACATAATGTAACCGAGGAGACTCAATGTAACCTAGGAAGACCCAATGTAACCGAGGAAGACCCAATGTAACCGAGGAAGACCCAATGTAACCGAGGAGACCCAATGTAAGCGAGGAAGACCCAATGTAACCGAGGAGACCCAGTGTAACAGAGGAAGACACAATGTAACCGAAGAGACTCAATGTAACCGAGGAATACCCAATGTAACCGAGGAAGACACAATGTAACCGAGGAAGACACAATGTAACCGAGGAAGACACAATGCAACCGAGGAAGACCCAATGTAACCGAGGGAGACCCAAAGTAACCTAGGAGACACAATGTAACCGAGGAGACACAATGTAACCGAGGAAGACCCAATGTAACCGAGGGAGACCCAAAGTAACCTAGGAGACACAATGTAACCGAGGAGACACAATGTAACCGAGGACACCTAATATAACCTAGGAGACCCAATGTAACCGAGGAGAAACAATGTAACCGAGGAGACCCAATGTAACCGATGAGACACAATGTAACCGAGGAAGATATAATGTAACCGAGGAAGAAGCAATGTAACCGAGGAGGACCCAATGTGACCGACGAAGACACAATGTAACCTAGGAAGTCATAATGTAACCGAGGAAGACATAATGTAACCGAGGAGACACAATGTAACCTAGGAAGACCCAATGTAACCGAGGAAGACCCAATGTAACCCATGAGACACAATGTAACCAAGGAAGACATAATGTAACTTAGGAAGACATAATGTAACCAAGGAAGACCCAATGTAACCGAGGAGACCCAATGTAACCGACGAAGACACAATGTAACCGAGAAAGACCCAATGTAACCGAGGAAGACACAATGTAGCCGATAAGACCCAATGTAACCTAGGAAGACACAATGTAACCGATACTACCCAATGTAACCTAGGAAGACACAATGTAACCGAGGGAGACCCAATGTAACAGAGGAAGACCCAATGTAACCGAGGAAGACCCAATGTAACCGAGGAGACCCAATGTAAGCGAGGAAGTCCCAATGTAACCGAGGAGACCCAGTGTAACCGAGGAAGACACAATGTAACCGAGGAGACCCAATGTAACCGAGGAATACCCAATGTAACCGAGGAAGACACAATGTAACCGAGGAATACCCAATGTAACCGAGGAAGACACAATGTAACCGAGGAATACACAATGTAACCGAGGAAGACCCAATGTAACCGAGGGAGACCAAATGTAACCTAGGAGACACAATGTAACCGAGGAGACCCAATGTAACCTAGGAGAAACAATGTAACCGAGGAGACACAATGTAACCGAGGAGACACAATGTAACCGAGGAGACCCAATGTAACCGAGGAATATCCAATGTAATCGAGGAAGACACAATGTAACCGAGAAAGACACAATATAACCGAGGAAGACCCAATGAAACCGAGGGAGACCCAATGTAACCCATGAGACACAATGTAACCAAGGAAGACATAATGTAACCTAGGAAGACATAATGTAACCAAGGAAGACCCAATGTAACCGAGGAGACCCAATGTAACCGAGAAAGACCCAATGTAACCGAGGAAGACACAATGTAGCCGATAAGACCCAATGTAACCTAGGAAGACACAATGTAACCGATACTACCCAATGTAACTGAGGAAGAAACAATGTAACCGAGGAAGATCCAATGTAACCGAGGAAGAACCAATGTAACTGAGGAAGACACAATGTAACCGAAGGAGACACAATGTAACCGAGGAAGACACAATGTAACCGAGGAAGACACAATGTAACCAAGGAAGACAAAATGTAACCGAGGAAGACATAATGTAACCGATAATACACAATGTAACCGAGGAAGACCCAATGTAACTGAGGAAGACACAATGTAACCGAGGGAGACACAATGTAACCAAGGAAGACACAATGTAACCGAGGAAGACATAATGTAACCAAGGAAGACACAATGTAACCGAGGAAGACATAATGTAACCGAGGAAGACACAATGTAACCGAGGAGACACAATGTAACCGAGGAAGACATAATGTAACCAAGGAAGACATAACGTAACCGAGGACCACACAATGTAACCGAGGAAGACACAATGTAACCGAGGAGACCCAATGTAACCGATAATACCCAATGTAACCGAGGAAGACCCAAAGTAACCGAGGAAGACATAATGTAACCAAGGAAGACATAATGTAACCGAAGAAGACATAATGTAACCAAGGAAGACATAATGTAACCGAGGAAGACACAATGTAACCGAGGAGACACAATGAAACCGAGGAAGACACAATGTAACCGAGGAGAAAGACACAATGCAACCGAGGAGAAACAATGTAACCGAGGAAGACACAATGTAACCGAGGAAGACACAATGTAACCAAGGAAGACATAATGTAACCGATGAGACACAATGTAACCGAGGAAGACACAATGTAACCGAGGAAGACACAATGTAACCAAGGAAGACATAATGTAACCGACGAAGACACAATGTAACCGAGGAAGACACAATGTAACCGAGGAAGACATAATGTAACCAAGGAAGACATAATGTAACCGAGGAAGACACAATGTAACCGAGGAAGACACAATGTAACCGAGGAGACCCAATGTAACCGATAATACCCAATGTAACCGAGGAAGACCCAATGTAACCGAGGAAGACCCAATGTAACCGGGGAAGACCCAATGTAACTGAGGAAGACACAATGTAACCGAGGAAGACACAATGTAACCAAGGAAGACACAATGTAACCGAGGAAGACATAATGTAACCGAGGAAGACACAATGTAACCGAGGAGACACAATGTAACAGAGGAAGACATAATGTAACCAAGGAAGACATAATGTAACCGAGGAAGACACAATGTAACCGAGGAGACACAATGAAACCGAGGAAGACACAATGTAACCGAAGAGAAAGGCACAATGCAACCGAGGAGACACAATGTAACCGAGGAAGACACAATGTAACCGAGGAAGACACAATGTAACCAAGGAAGACATAATGTAACCGATGAGACACAATGTAACCGAGGAAGATATAATGTAACCGAGGAAGACACAATGTAACCAAGGAAGACATAATGTAACAGACGAAGACACAATGTAACCGAGGAAGACACACTGTAACCAAGGAAGACATAATGTAACCAAGGAATACATAATGTAACCGAGGAAGACACAATGTAACCGAGGAGACCCAAAGTAACCGATAATACCCAATGTAACCGAGGAAGACCCAATGTAACCGAGGAAGATCCAATGTAACCGAGGAAGACCCAATGTAACTGAGGAAGACACAATTTAACCGAGGAAGACCCAATGTAACCGAGGAAGACCCAATGTAACTGAGGAAGACACAATGTAACCGAGGGAGACACAATGTAAGCGAGGAAGACACAATGTAACCGAGGGAGACACAATATAACCGAGGAAGACACAATGTAACCAAGGAAGACACAATGTAACCGAGGAAGACATAATGTAACCGATAATACACAATGTAACCGAAGAAGACCCAATGTAACTGAGGTAGACACAATGTAACCGAGGGAGACACAATGTAACCGAGGAAGACACAATTTAACCGCGGAAGACACAATGTAACCAAGGAAGACAAAATGTAACCGAGGAAGACATAATGTAACCGAGGAAGACACAATGTAACCGAGGAGACACAATGTAACCGAGGAAGACACAATGTAACCGACAACGACAAAATGTAACCGAGGAAGACATAATGTAACCGAGGAAGACCCAATGTAACCTAGGAAGACATAATGTAACCGAGGAAGACACAATGTAACCGAGGAAGACCCAATGTAACCTAGGAGACCCAATGTAACCGAGGAGACACAATGTAACCGAGGAAGACCCAATGTAACCGAGGAAGACCCAATGTAACCGAGGAAGACACAATGTAACCGAGGAAGACCCAATGTAAACGAGGAAGACCCGAGGAAGACCCAATGTAACCGAGGAAGAAGCAATGTAACCGATAATACACAATGTAACCGAGGAAGACCCAATGTAACCCCCAATGTAACCGAGGAGACACAATGTAACCGAGGAGACACAATGTAACCGAGGAAGACCCAATGTAACCGAGGAAGACACAATGTAACCGAGGAAGACACAATGTAACCGAGGAAGACACAACGTAACCGATCATACACAATGTAACCGAGGAAGACCCAATGTAACCGAGGAAGACACAATGTAGCCGATAAGGCCCAATGTAACCGAGGAAGACCCAAGGTAATCAATAATACCCAATGTAACCTAGGAAGACACAATTTAACCGATAATACCCAATGTAACCTAGGAAGACACAATGTAACCGAAGGAGACCCAATGTAACAGAGGAAGAACCAATTTAACCGAGGAAGACCCAATGTAACCGAGGAGACCCAATGTAAGCGAGGAAGACCCAATGTAACCGAGGAGACCCAATGTAACCGAGGATGACACAATGTAACCGAGGAGACCCAATGTAACCGAGGAATACCAAATGTAACCGAGGAAGACACAATGTAACCGAGGAAGACACAATGTAACCGATAATACCCAATGTAACCGAGGAAGACCCAATGTAACGCCCAATGTAACCGAGGAGACACAATGTAACCGAGGAGACCCAATGTAACCGAGGAAGACCCAATGTAACCGAGGAAGACACAACGTAACCGATGAGACACAATGTAACCGAGGAAGAAACAATGTAACCGAGGAAGACACAATGTAACCGAGGAAGACCTAATGTAACCGAGGAAGACAAAATGTAACCAAGGAAGACACAATGTAGCCGATAAGGCCCAATGTAACCGAGGAAGACCCAATGTAATCAATAATACCAAATGTAACCTAGGAAGACACAATTTAACCGATAATACCCAATGTAACCTAGGAAGACACAATGTAACCGAGGGAGACCCAATGTAACCTAGGAGGACATAATGTAACCGAGGAAGACACAATGTAATCAAGGAAGACCCAATGTAACCGAGGAAGACCCAATGTAACCGATGAGACACAATGTAAACAGGGAAGATATAATGTAACCTAGGAAGACATAATGTAACCAAGAAAGACCCAATGTAACCGAGGAGACCCAATGTAACCGAGGAAGACACAATGTAACCGAGGAAAACCCAATGTAACCGAGGAAGACACAATGTAGCCGATAAGACCCAATGTAACCGAAGAAGACCCAATGTAACCAATAATACCCAATGTAACCTAGGAAGACACAATGTAACCGAGGGAGACCCAATGTAACCGAGAAAGACACAAAGTAACCGAGGAGACCCAATGTAACCGAGGAAGACACAATGTAACCGAGGAGACCCAATGTAATCGAGGAATACCCAATGTAACCGAGGAAGACAAAATGTAACCGAGGAAGACATAATGTAACCGAGGAAGACACAATGTCACCGAGGAGACCCAATGTAATCGAGGAATACCCAATGTAACCGAGGAAGACACAATGTTACCGAGGAAGACACAATGTAATCGAGAAAGACACAATGTAACCGAGGAAGACATAATGTAACCGAGGAAGACACAATGTAACCGAGGAAGACACAATGTAACCGAGGAAGACATAATGTAACCGAGGAAGACATAATGTAACCGAGGAGACCCAATGTAACCGAGGAGACCCAATGTAACCGAGGAGACACAATGTAACCAAGGAAGACATAATGTAACCGAGGAAGACATAATGTAACCGAGGAAGACACAATGTAACCGAGGAAGACACAGTGTAACCAAGGAAGACACAATGTCACCTAGGAAGACATAATGTAACCAAGAAAGACCCAATGTAACCGAGGAGACCCAATGTAACCGAGGAAGACACAATGTAACCGAGGAAAACCCAATGTAACCGAGGAAGACACAATGTAGCCGATAAGACCCAATGTAACCGAAGAAGACCCAATGTAACCAATAATACCCAATGTAACCTAGGAAGACACAATGTAACCGAGGGAGACCCAATGTAACCGAGGAGACACAATGTAACCGAGGAAGACACAATGTAACCGAGGAAGACACTATGTAACCGATGAGACACAATGTAACCGAGGAAGACACAATGTAACCGAGGAAGACACAATGTAACCAAGGAAGACATAATGTAACCGACGAAGACACAATGTAACCGAGGAAGACACAATGTAACCGATGAAGACATAATGTAACCAAGGAAGACATAATGTAACTGAGGAAGACCCAATGTAACCGAGGAAGAAACAATGTATCCGATAATACCCAATGTAACCGAGGAAGACCCAATGTAACTGAGGAAGACACAATGTAACCGAGGGAGACACAATGTAACCGAGGAAGACACAATGTAACCTAGGAAGACACAATGTAACCAAGGAAGACACAATGTAACCGAGGAAGACATAATGTAACCGATAATACACAATGTAACCGAGGAAGACCCAATGTAACTGAGAAAGACACAATGTAACCGAGGTAGACACAATGTAACCGAGGAAGACACAATGTAACCGAGGAAGACATAATGTAACCGAGGAAGAAACAATGTAACCGAGGAGACACAATGTAACCGAGGAAGACACAATGTAACAGAGAAAGACAAATGTAACCGAGGAAGACATAATGTAACCGAGGAAGACCCAATGTAACCTAGGAAGACATAATGTAACCGAGGAAGACACAATGTAACCGAGGAAGACACAATGTAACCTAGGAAACCCAATGTAACCGAGGAGACACAATGTAACCGAGGAAGACCCAATGTAACAGAGGAAGACCCAATGTAACCGAGGAAGACACAATGTAACCGAGGAAGACCCAATGTAACCGAGGAAGACCCGAGGAAGACCCAATGTAACCGAGGAAGAAACAATGTAACCGATAATACCCAATGTAACCGAGGAAGACCCAATGTAACCCCCAATGTAACCTCGGAGACACAATGTAACCGAGGAGACCCAATGTAACCGAGGAAGACCCAATGTAACCGAGGAAGACACAATGTTACCGAGGAAGACACAATGTAACCGAGGAAGACACAACGTAACCGATCATACACAATGTAACCGAGGAAGACACAATGTAACCGAGGAAGACACAATGTAACCGAGGAAGACCCAATGTAACCGAGGAAGACACAATGTAACCGAGGAAGACCCAATGTAACCGAGGAAGACAAAATGTAACCGAGGAAGACCCAATGTAACCAAGGAAGACCCAATGTAATCAATAATACCGAATGTAACCTAGGAAGACACAATTTAACCGATAATACCCAATGTAACCTAGGAAGACACAATGTAACCGAGGGAGACCCAATGTAACACAGGAAGACCCAATGTACCGAGGACGACCCAATGTAACCGAGGATACCCAATGTAAGCGAGGAAGACCCAATGTAACCGAGGAAGACCCAATGTAAACTAGGAAGACACAATGTAACCTAGGAAGACACAATGTAACAGAGGAGACACAATGTAACATAGGAAGACATAATATAACCGAGGAAGACGCAATGTAACCAAGGAAGACCCAATGTAACCTAGGAGACCCAATGTAACCGAGGAAGACCCAATGTAACCGAGGAGACACAATGTAACCAAGAAAGATATAATGTAACCTAGGAAGACATAATGTAACCGAGGAAGACCCAATGTAACTGAGGAAGATACAATGTAACCGAGGGAGACACAATGTAACCGAGGAAGACACAATGTAACCGAGGAAGACACAATGTAACCAAGGAAGACACAATGTAACCGAGGAAGACATAATGTAACCGATAATACACAATGTAATCGAGGATGACACAATGTAACCGTGAAAGACAAAATGTAACCGAGGAAGACCCAATGTAACTGAGGAAGACACAATGTAACCGAGGAAGACCCAATGTAACCTAGGAAGACATAATGTAACCGAGGAAGACACAATTTTATCGAGGAAGACCCAATGTAACCGAGGAAGACCCAATGTAACCGAGGAGACCCAATGTAACCGAGGAATACCCAATGTAACCGAAGAAGACACAATGTATCCGAGGAAGACACAATGTAACCGAGGAAGACACAACGTAACCGATCATACACAATGTAACCGAGGAAGACACAATGTAACCGAGGAAGGCACAATGTAACCGAGGAAGACCCAATGTAACCGAGGAAGACACAATGTAACCGAGGAATACCCAATGTAACCGAGGAAGACAAAATGTAACCGAGGAAGACCCAATGTAACCGAGGAAGACACAATGTAACCGAGGAGACCCAATGTAACCGAGGAAGACCAAATGTAACCGAGGAAGACACAACGTAACCGATCATACACAATGTAACCGAGGAAGACACAATGTAACCGAGGAAGACACAATGTAACCGAGGAAGACCCAATGTAACCGAGGAAGACACAATGTAACCGAGGAAGAGCCAATGTAACCGAGGAAGACACAATGTAGCCGATAAGGCCCAATGTAACAGAGGAAGACCCAACGTAACCGAGGAAGACACAATGTAACCGAGGAAGACACAATGTAACCGAGGAGACCCAATGTAACCGAGGAAGACACAATGTAAGCGAGGAAGAAACAATGTAACCGAGGAGACCCAATGTAACCGAGGAAGACACAATGTAACCGAGGAATACCCAATGTAACCGAGGAAGACACAATGTAACCGAGGAAGACACAATGTAAACGAGGAATACACAATGTAACCGAGGAAGACCCAATGTAACCAAGGTGACACAATGTAACCGAGGAGACCCAATGTAACCTAGGAGACCCAATGCAACCGAGGAGACACAATGTAACCGAGGACAGACAATTTAACCGAGGATAACAAATGTAACCTAGGAGACCAAATGTAACCTAGGAAGACAAAATTTAACCGATAATACCCAATGTAACCTAGGAAGACCCAATGTACCGAGGACGACCCAATGTAACCGAGGAGACCCAATGTAAGCGAGGAAGACCCAATGTAACCGAGGAAGACCCAATGTAAACTAGGAAGAAACAATGTAACCTAGGAAGACACAATGTAACAGAGGAGACAAAATGTAACATAGGAAGACATAATATAACCGAGGAAGACGCAATGTAACCAAGGAAGACCCAATGTAACCTAGGAGACCCAATGTAACCGAGGAAGACCCAATGTAACCGAGGAGACACAATGTAACCAAGAAAGATATAATGTAACCTAGGAAGACATAATGTAACCGAGGAAGACCCAATGTAACTGAGGAAGACACAATGTAACCGAGGGAGACACAATGTAACCGAGGAAGACACAATGTAACCGAGGAAGACACAATGTAACCAAGGAAGACACAATGTAACCGAGGAAGACATAATGTAACCGATAATACACAATGTAACCGAGGATGACACAATGTAACCGTGAAAGACAAAATGTAACCGAGGAAGACCCAATGTAACTGAGGAAGACACAATGTAACCGAGGAAGACCCAATGTAACCTAGGAAGACATAATGTAACCGAGGAAGACACAATTTTATCGAGGAAGACCCAATGTAACCGAGGAAGACCCAATGTAACCGAGGAAGACACAATGTGACCGAGGAAGACCTAATGTAACCGAGGAAGACACAATGTAACCGATAATACCCAATGTAACCGAGGAAGACATAATGTAACCGAGGAGACCCAATGTAACCGAGGAAGACCCAATGTAACCGAAGAAGACACAATGTATCCGAGGAAGACACAATGTAACCGAGGAAGACACAACGTAACCGATCATACACAATGTAACCTAGGAAGACACAATGTAACCGAGGAAGACACAATGTAACCGAGGAAGACCCAATGTAACCGAGGAAGACACAATGTAACCGAGGAATACCCAATGTAACCGAGGAAGACAAAATGTAACCGAGGAAGACCCAATGTAACCGAGGAAGACACAATGTAACCGAGGAAGACCAAATGTAACCGAGGAAGACACAACGTAACCGATCATACGCAATGTAACCGAGGAAGACACAATGTAACCGAGGAAGACACAATGTAACCGAGGAAGACCCAATGTAACCGAGGAAGACACAATGTAACCGAGGAAGAGCCAATTTAACCGAGGAAGACACAATGTAGCCGATAAGGCCCAATGTAACCGAGGAAGACCCAATGTAACCGAGGAAGACACAATGTAACCGAGGAAGACACAATGTAACCGAGGAGACCCAATGTAACCGAGGAAGACACAATGTAAGCGAGGAAGAAACAATGTAACCGAGGAGACCCAATGTAACCGAGGAAGACACAATGTAACCGAGGAATACCCAATGTAACCGAGGAAGACACAATGTAACCGAGGAAGACACAATGTAACCGAGGAATACACAATGTAACCGAGGAAGACCAAATGTAACCAAGGGAGACCCAATATAACCTAGGTGACACAATGTAACCGAGGATACCCAATGTAACCTAGGAGACCCAATGCAACCGAGGAGACACAATGTAACCGAGGACAGACAATTAAACCGAGGATACCAAATGTAACCTAGGAGACCCAATGTAACCGAGGAGACACAATGTAACGGAGGAGACCCAATATAACCAAGGAATACATAATGTAACCGAGGAAGACATAATGTAACCGAGGTGACCCAATGTAACCGAGGAGGCCCAATGTATCCGAGGAGACACAATGTAACCGAGTAAGATATAATGTAACCGAGGAAGACACAATTTAACCGAGGAAGACCCAATGTAACCTAGGAAGACACAATGTAACCTAGGAATACATAATGTAACCGAGGAAGACATAATGTAACTGAGGAGACACAATATAACCTAGGAAGACACAATGTAACCGAGGAGACACAATGTAACATAGGAAGATATAATGTAACCGAGGAAGACGCAATGTAACCGAGGAAAACACAATGTAACCTAGGAGACCCAATGTAACCAAGGAAGACCCAATGTAACCGAGGAGACACAATGTAACCAAGAAAGATATAATGTAACCTAGGAAGACATAATGTAACCAAGGAAGACCCAATGCAACCGCGGAGACACAATGTAACCAAGGAAGACACAATGTAACCTAGGAGACACAATGTAACCGAGGAGACACAATGTAACCGAGGAAGACATAATGTAACCGAGGAAGACATAATGTAACCGAGGAGACACAATGTAACCTAGGAAGGCACAATGTAACCGAGGAGACCCAATGTAACCGAGGACGACATAATGTAACCGAGGAGACCCAATATAACCGAGGAAGACCCTATGTAACCGAGGAAGACACAATGTAACCGAGGACTACCCAATGTAACCGAGGAAGACACAACGTAACCGATCATACACAATGTAACCGAGGAAGACACAATGTAACCGAGGAAGACACAATGTAACCGAGGAAGACCCAATGTAACCGAGGAAGACACAATGTAACCGAGGAAGAACCAATGTAACCGAGGAAGACACAATGTAACCGAGGAAGACCCACTGTAACCGAGAAAGACACAATGTAGCCGATAAGGCCCAATGTAACCGAGGAAGACCCAATGTAATCAATAATACCCAATGTATCCTAGGAAGACACAATTTAACCGATAATACCCAATGTAACCTAGGAAGACACAATGTAACCGAGGGAGACCCAATGTAACAGAGGAAGACCCAATGTACCGAGGAAGACCCATTGTAGCCGAGGAGACACAATTTAAGTGAAGAAGACCCAATGTAACCGAGGAGACCCAATGTAACCGAGGAAGACACAATATAACCGAGGAGACCCAATGTAACCGAGGAATACCCAATGTAACCGAGGAAGACACAATGTAACCGAGGAATACACAATGTAACCGAGGAAGACCGAATGTAACCAAGGGAGACAATGTAAACTAGGTGACACAATGTAACCGAGGAGACCCAATGTAACCTAGGAAACCCAATGCAACCGAGGAGACACATTGTAACCGAGGACACACAATGTAACCGAGGATACCTAATGTAACCTAGGAGACCCAATGTAACCGAGGAGACACAATGTAACCGAGGAGACCCAATGTAACCAAGGAAGACATAATGTAACCGAGCAAAACATAATGTAACCGAGGAGACCCAATGTAACCGAGGAGACACAATGTAACCGAGTAAGATATAATGTAACCGAGGAAGACACAATGTAACCGAGGAAGACCTAATGTAACCTAGGAAGACACAATGTAACATAGGAAGACATAATGTAACCGAGGAAGACATAATGTAACCGAGGAGACACAATATAACCTAGGAAGACACAATGTAACCGAGGAGACACAATGTAACCTAGGAAGACATAATGTAACCGAGGAAGACGCAATGTAACCATGGAAGACCCAATGTAACCGAGGAGACAAACTGTAACCAAGGAAGACACAATGTAACCTAGGAGACCCAATGTAATCGAGGAAGACCCAATGTAACCGAGGAGACACAATGTAACCAAGAAAGATATAATGTAACCTAGGAAGACATAATGTAACCAAGGAAGACCCAATGTAACCGAGGAAGACCCAATTAACCGAGGAAGACCCAATGTAACTTAGGAAGACACAATGTAACCGAGGAAGTCCCAATGTAACCGAGGAAGACCCAATGTAACTGAGGAAGACACAATGTAACCGAGGGAGACACAATGTAACCGAGGAAGACACAATGTAACCGAGGAAGACACAATGTAACCAAGGAAGACACAATGTAACAGAGGAAGACATAATGTAACCGATAATACACAATGTAACCGAGGATGACACAATGTAACCGAGAAAGACAAAATGTAACCGAGGAAGACCCAATGTAACTGAGGAAGACACAATGTAACCAAGGAAGACCCAATGTAACCTAGGAAGACATAATGTAACCGAGGAAGACAGAATTTTATCGACGAAGACCCAATGTAACCTAGGAGTCCAAATGTAACCGAGGAGACACAATGTAACCGAAGAAGACCCATTGTAACCGAGGAAGACCCAATGTAACCGAGGAAGACACAATGTGACCGAGGAAGACCCAATGTAACCGAGGAAGACACAATGTAACCGATGAGACACAATGTAACCGAGGAAGACCCAATGTAACCGAGGAAGACACAATGTAACCGATAATACCCAATGTAACCGAGGAAGACACAATGTAACCGAGGAGACCCAATGTAACCGAGGAAGAACCAATGTAACCGAGGAAGACACAATGTATCCGAGGAAGACACAATGTAACCGAGGAGACACAATGTTGCCGATAAGGCCCAATGTAACCGAGGAAGACCCAATGTAATCAATAATACCCAATGTAACCTAGGAGGACACAATTTAACCGATAATACCCAATGTAACCTAGGAAGACCAATGTAACCGAGGAATACCGAGGAAGACACAATGTAACCGAGAGACACCAATGTAACCGAGGAGACCCAATGTAACCGATAAGACCAATGTAACCGAGGAAGACACAATGTAACCGAGTAAGACACAATGTAACCGAGGAAGACCCAATGTAACCACGAAGACATAATGTAACCAGGAAGACACAATGTAACCGAGGAGACACAATGTAACATAGGAAGACAAATGTAACCGAGGAGACCCAATGTAACCGAGGAGACACAATGTAACCGAGGAAGACACAATGTAACCGAGGAGACCCAATGTAACCGAGGAGACACAATGTAACCGAGGAAGATAAATGTAACCGGGAAGAACAATGTAACAGGAAGACCAATGTAACCGACGAAGACACAATGTAACCAAGGAAGACACAATGTAACCGAGGAAGACATAATGTAACCAAGGAAGACACAAGTAACCGAGGAGACACAATGTAACCAAGGACGACACAATGTAAACAAGGAAGACACAATGTAACCGAGGAAGACATAATGTAACCGATAATACACAATGTAACCGAGGAAGACACAATGTAACCGAGAAGACAAAATGTAACCGAGGAAGACCCAATGTAACTGAGGAGACACAATGTAACCGAGGAAGACCCAATGTAACAGACGAAGACAATTGTAACCTAGGAAGACAAAATGTAACCGAGGAGACACAATGTAACATAGGAAGACATAAGTAACCAGGAAGACCAATGTAACCGAGAGACACAATGTAACCAAATGTAACCGAGGAAGACACAATGTAACCAAGGAAGACACAATGTAACCTAGGAGACACAATGTAACCGAGGAAGACCCAATGTAACCGAGGAGACACAATGTAACCAAGAAAGACATAATGTAACCTAGGAGACATAATGTAACCAAGGAGACCCAATGTACCGAGGAGACAAAATGTAACCAAGGAAGACACAATGTAAACAACGAAGACACAATGTAACCGAGGAAGACATAATGTAACCGATAATACACAATGTAACCGAGGAAGACACAATGTAACCGAGAAAGACAAAATGTAACCGAGGAAGACCCAATGTAACTGAGGAAGACACAATGTAACCGAGGAAGACCCAATGTAACCTAGGAAGACATAATGTAACCGAGAAGACCCAATGTAACCAAGGAAGACATCGAGGAGACACAATGTAACCGAGGAGACACAATGTAACCGAGGAGACATAATGTAACCAAGGAAGACATAATCTAACCCAGGAGACACAATGTAACCGAGGAAGACATAATGTAACCGAGGAAGACACAATGTAACCAAGGAAGACACAATGTAACCAGGAGACCAATGTAACCGAGGAAGACACAATGTAACCGAGGAGACACAATGTAACCAAGGAAACACAATGTAACCGAGAAGACACAATGTAACCGAGAAGACACAATGTAACCGAGGAAGACACAATGTAACCGAGGAAGACACAATGTAACCGAGGAGACACAATGTAACCGAGGAGACACAATGTAACCGAGGAGACACAATGTAACCGAGGAAGATATAATGTAACCGTGGAAGAAACAATGTAACTGAGGAAGACCCAATGTAACCGACAAAGACATAATGTAACCTAGGAAGACACAATGTAACCGAGGAGACACAATGTAACATAGGAAGACATAATGTAACCGAGGAAGACATAATGTAACCAAGGAAGACCCAATGTTACCGAGGAGACACAATGTAACCAAGGAAGACACAATGTAAACAAGGAAGACACAATGTAACCGAGGAAGACATAATGTAACCGATAATACACAATGTAACCGAGGAAGACACAATGTAACCGAGAAAGACAAAATGTAACCGAGGAAGACCCAATGTAACTGAGGAAGACACAATGTAACCGAGGAAGACCCAATGTAACCTAGGAAGACATACTGTAACCGAGAAGACCCAATGTAACCAAGGAAGACATAATGTAACCGAGGAGACACAATGTAACCGAGGAGACACAATGTAACCGAGGAGACCTAATGTAACCAAGGAAGACATAATCTAACCCTGCAGACACAATATAACCGAGGAAGACATAATGTAACCGAGGAAGACACAATGTAACCAAGGAAGACACAATGTAATCAAGGAAGACACAATGTAACCGAGGAAGACACAATGTAACCGAGGAAACCCAATGTAACCAAGGAAGATATAATGTAACCGAGGAGACACAATGTAACCGAGGAGGACACAATGTAACCAAGGAAGACACAATGTAACCGAGGAAGACACAATGTAACCGAGGAGACACAATGTAACCGAGGAGACACAATGTAACCGAGGAGACACAATGTAACCGAGGAAGACATAATGAAACCGAGGAACACAATGTAACCGAGGAAGACATAATGTAACCAAGGAAGACACAATGTAAACGAGGAGACCAAATGTAACCAAGGAAGACATAATGTAACCGAGGAAGACACAATGTAACCGAGGAAGACACAATGTAACCGAGTAGACACAATGTAATCGAGGAGACAAAATGTAACCGAGGAGACACAATGTAACCGAGGATGACATAATGTAACCGAGGAACACAATGTAACCGATGAAGACATAATGTAACCAAGGAAGACACAATGTAAACGAGGATACCCAATGTAACCATGGAAGACATAATGTAACCGAGGAGACACAATGTAACCGAGGATACACAATGTACCGAGGAGACACAATGTAACCGAGGAAGACCCAATGTAACCGAGGAAGACCCAATGTAACCGAGGAAGACACAATGTGACCGAGGAAGACCCAATGTAACCGAGGAAGACACAATGTAACCGATGAGACACAATGTAACCGAGGAAGACCCAATATAACCAAGGAAGACACAATGTAACTGAGGAAGACACAATGTAACCGAGGAAGACACAATGTATCCGAGGAAGACACAATGTAACCGAGGAAGACACAATGTAACCGAGGAAGACCCAATGTAACCGAGGAAGACACAATGTATCCGAGGAAGACACAATGTAACCGAGGAAGACACAATGTAACCGATCATACACAATGTAACCGAGGAAGACACAATGTAACCAAGGAAGACACAATGTAACCGAGGAAGACCCAATGTAACCAAGGAAGACACAATGTAACCGAGGAAGACCCAATGTAACCGAGGAAGACACAATGTAACCGAGGAAGACCCAATGTAACCGAGCAAGACACAATGTAATCAATAATACCCAATGTAACCGAGGAAGACATAATGTAACCGATAATACACAATGTAACCGAGGAAGACACAATGTAACCGAGAAAGACAAAATGTAACCGAGGAAGACCCAATGTAACTGAGGAAGACACAATGTAACCGAGGAAGACCCAATGTAACCGAGGAAGACCCAATGTAACCGAGGAAGACACAATGTGACCGAGGAAGACCCAATGTAACCGAGGAAGACACAATGTAACCGATGAGACACAATGTAACCGAGGAAGACCCAATGTAATCAATATTACCCAATGTAACCGAGGAAGACATAATGTAACCGATAATACACAATGTAACCGAGGAAGACACAATGTAACCGAGAAAGACAAAATGTAACCGAGGAAGACCCAATGTAACTGAGGAAGACACAATGTAACCGAGGAAGACCCAATGTAACCGAGGAAGACCCAATGTAACCGAGGAAGACACAATGTGACCGAGGAAGACCCAATGTAACCGAGGAAGACACAATGTAACCGATGAGACACAATGTAACCGAGGAAGACCCAATGTAACCGAGGAAGACACAATGTAACCTCGGAGACACAATGTAACCGATAATACCCAATGTAACCGAGGAAGACCCAATGTAACCCCCAATGTAACCTCGGAGACACTATGTAACCGAGGACACCCAATGTAACCGAGGAAGTCCCAATGTAACCGAGGAAGACACAATGTAACCGAGGAAGACACAATGTAACCGAGGAAGTCACAACGTAACCGATCATACACAATGTAACCGAGGAAGAAACAATGTAACCGAGGACACCCAATGTAACCAAGGAAGACATAATGTAACCGAGGAGACACAATGTAACCGAGGAGGACACAATGTAACCAAGGAAGACACAATGTAACCGAGGAAGACACAATGTAACCGAGGAGACACAATGTAACCGAGGAGACACAATGTAACCGAGGAGACACAATGTAACCGAGGATGACATAATGAAACCGAGGAACACAATGTAACCGAGGAAGACATAATGTAACCAAGGAAGACACAAAGAGGAGACCAAATGTAACCAAGGAAGACATAATGTAACCGAGGAAGACACAATGTAACCGAGAAGACACAATGTAACCGAGTAGACACAATGTAATGAGGAGACAAAATGTAACCGAGGAGACACAATGTACCGAGGCACAATGTAACCGAGAACACAATGTAACGATGAAGACATAATGTAACCAAGGAGACACAATGAACGAGGATACCCAATGTAACCAAGGAAGACATAATGTAACCGAGGACAATGTAACCGAGGATACACAATGTACCGAGGAACAAATGTAACCGAGGAAGACCCAATGTAACCGAGGAAGACACAATGTAACCGAGGAAGACCCAATGTAACCGAGGAAGACACAATGTAACCGATGAGACACAATGTAACCGAGGAAGACCCAATATAACCAAGGAAGACACAATGTAACCGAGGAAGACACAATGTAACCGATGATACACAATGTAACCGAGGAAGACACAATGTAACCGAGGAGACCCAATGTAACCGAGGAAGACCCAATGTAACCGAGGAAGACACAATGTAACCGAGGAAGACACAATGTAACCGAGGAAGACACAATGTAACCGAGGAAGACACAATGTAACCGAGGAAGACACAATGTAACCAAGGAAGACACAATGTAACCGAGGAAGACACAATGTAACCAAGGAAAGACACAATGTAACCGAGGAAGACACAATGTAACCGAGGAAGACACAATGTAACCGAGTAAGACACAATGTAACCGAGGAAGACACAATGTAACCAAGAAGACCCAATGTAACCGAGGAAGACACAATGTAACCGAGGAGACACAATGTAACCGAGGAAGACACAATGTAACCGAGGAGACACAATGTAACCGAGGAGACACAATGTAACCGAGGAGACACAATGTAACCGAGGAGACACAATGTAACCGAGGAAGACACAATGTAACCGAGGAAGACATAATGTAACCGAGGAACACAATGTAACCGAGGAAGACACAATGTAACCAAGGAAGACACAATGTAACCGACGAAGACACAATGTAACCAAGGAAGACACAATGTAACCGAGGAAGACACAATGTAACCAAGGAAGACACAATGTAACCGAGGAGACACAATGTAACCGAGGAAGACATAATGTAACCGAGGAAGACACAATGTAACCGAGGAAGACACAATGTAACCGATAATACCCAATGTAACCGAGGAAGACATAATGTAACCGAGGAGACCCAATGTAACCGAGGAGACACAATGTAACCGAGGAGACACAATGTAACCGAGGAAGACACAATGTAACCGAGGAAGACACAATGTAACCGAGGAAGACCCAATGTAACCGAGGAAGACACAATGTAACCGAGGAAGACATAATGTAACCGAGGAAGACACAATGTAACCGAGGAGACACAATGTAACCTAGGAAGACACAATGTAACCGAGGAGAAACAATGTAACATAGGAAGATATAATGTAACCGAGGAAGACAAAATATAACCAAGGAAGACCCAATGTAACCGAGGAGACACAATGTAACCAAGGAAGACACAATGTAACCTAGGAGACCCAATGTAACCGAGGAAGACCCAATGTAACCGATGAGACACAATGTAACCTAGGAAGACACAATGTAACCTAGGAAGACATAATGTAACCGAGGAAGACACAATGTAACCAAGGAAGACACAATGTAACCGAGGAGACACAATGTAACCAAGGAAGACACAATGTAACCGAGGAGACCCAATGTAACCGAGGAAGACCCAATGTAACCGAGGAAGACACAATGTAACCGAGGAAGACCCAATGTAACCGAGGAAGACACAATGTAACCGAGGAAGACCCAATGTAACCTAGGAAGACATAATGTAACCGAGAAGACCCAATGTAACCAAGGAAGACATAATGTAACCGAGGAGACACAATGTAACCGAGGAGACACAATGTAACCGAGGAGACCTAATGTAACCAAGGAAGACATAATCTAACCCAGGAGACACAATGTAACCGAGGAAGACATAATGTAACCGAGGAAGACACAATGTAACCATGGAAGACACAATGTAACCGAGGAAGACACAATGTAACCGAGGAAGACACAATGTAACCAAGGAAGACACAATGTAACCGAGGAAACCCAATGTAACCAAGGAAGACATAATGTAACCGAGGAGACACAATGTAACCGAGGAGGACACAATGTAACCAAGGAAGACACAATGTTACCGAGGAAGACACAATGTAACCGAGGAGACACAATGTAACCGAGGAGACCCAATGCAACCGATGAGACACAATGTAACCGAGGAAGATATAATGTAACCGTGGAAGAAACAATGTAACTGAGGAAGACCCAATGTAACAGACGAAGACATAATGTAACCTAGGAAGACACAATGTAACCGAGGAGACACAATGTAACATAGGAAGACATAATGTAACCGAGGAAGACCCAATGTAACCGAGGAGACACACTGTAACCAAGGAAGACACAATGTAATCGAGGAGACAAAATGTAACCGAGGAGACACAATGTAACCGAGGATGACATAATGTAACCGAGGAACACAATGTAACCGAGGAAGACACAATGTAACCGATGAGACACAATGTAACCTCGGAAGACCCAATGTAACCGAGGAAGACACAATGTAACCTCGGAGACACAATGTAACCGATAATACCCAATGTAACCGAGGAAGACCCAATGTAACCCCCAATGTAACCTCGGAGACACAATGTAACCGAGGAGAACCAATGTAACCGAGGAAGTCCCAATGTAACCGAGGAAGACACAATGTAACCGAGGAAGACACAATGTAACCGAGGAAGTCACAACGTAACCGATCATACACAATATAACCGAGGAAGAAACAATGTAACCGAGGAAGACACAACGTAACCGAGGAGACCCAATGTAACCGAGGAAGACACAATGTAACCGAGGAAGACCCAATGTAACCGAGGAAGACACAATGTAACCGAGGAAGACCCAATGTAACCGAGGAAGACACAATGTAGCCGATAAGGCCCAATGTAACCGAGGAAGACCCAATGTAATCAATAATACCCAATGTAACCTAGGAAGACACAATTTAACCGATAATACCCAATGTAACCTAGGAAGACACAATGTAACCGAGGGAGACCCAATGTAACAGAGAAAGATCCAATGTACCGAGGAAGACCCAATGTAACCGAGGAGACCCAATGTAAGCGAGGAAGACCCAATGTAACCGAGGAATACCCAATGTAACCGAGGAAGACACAATGTAACCGAGGAAAACCAATGTAACCAAGGAAGACATAATGTAACCGAGGAAGACATAATGTAACCATGGAGACCCTATGTAACCGAGGAGACCCAATGTAACCAAGGAGACACAATGTAACCGAGTAAGATATAATGTAACCGAGGAAGACACAATGTAACCGAAGAAGACCCAATGTAACATAGGAAGACACAATGTAACCTAGGAAGACATAATGTAATAGTGGAAGACATAATGTAACCGAGGAGACACAATGTAACCTAGGAAGACACTATGTAACCGAGGAGACACAATGTAACATAGGAAGACATAATGTAACCGAGGAAGATGCAATGTAACCAAGGAAGAGCCAATGTAACCGAGGAGACACACTGTAACCAAGGAAGACACAATGTAACATAGGAGACCCAATGTAACCGAGGAAGACCCAATGTAACCGAGGAGACACAATGTAACCAAGGAAGACATAATGTAACCTAGGAAGACATAATGTAACCAAGGAAGACCCAATGTAACCGAGGAGACACAAAGTAACCAAGGAAGACACAATATAAACTAGGAGACCCAATGTAACCGAGGAAGACCCAATGTAACCGAGGAGAGACAATGTAACCGAGGTTACACAATGTAACTGAGGAAGACATAATGTAACCTAGGAAGACACAATGTAACTGAGGAGACACAATGCAACCGAGGAGACACAATGCAACCGAGGAGACACAATGTAACCGAGGAGACACAATGTAACAGAGGAGATACACTGTAACCGAGGAAGACACAATGTGACCGAGGAAGACCCAATGTAACCGAGGAAGACACAATGTAACCGATGAGACACAATGTAACCGAGGAAGACCCAATGTAACCAAGGAAGACACAATGTAACCGAGGAAGACACAATGTAACCGATAATACACAATGTAACCGAGGAAGACACAATGTAACCGAGGAGACCCAATGTAACCGAGGAAGACCCAATGTAACCGAGGAAGAAACAATGTATCCGAGGAAGACACAATGTAACCGAGGAAGACACAACGTAACCGATCATACACAATGTAACCGAGGAAGACACAATGTAACCAAGGAAGACACAATGTAACCGAGGAAGACCCAATGTAACCAAGGAAGACACAATGTAACCGAGGAAGACCCAATGTAACCGAGGAAGACACAATGTAACCGAGGAAGACCCAATGTAACCGAGCAAGACACAATGTAGCCGATAAGGCCCAATGTAACCGAGGAAGACCCAATGTAATCAATAATACCCAATGTAACCGAGGAAGACATAATGTAACCGATAATACACAATGTAACCGAGGAAGACACAATGTAACCGAGAAAGACAAAATGTAACCGAGGAAGACCCAATGTAACTGAGGACGACACAATGTAACCGAGGAAGACCCAATGTAACCGAGGAAGACCCAATGTAACCGAGGAAGACACAATGTGACCGAGGAAGACCCAATGTAACCGAGGAAGACACAATGTAACCGATGAGACACAATGTAACCGAGGAAGACCCAATGTAACCGAGGAAGACACAATGTAACCTCGGAGACACAATGTAACCGATAATACCCAATGTAACCGAGGAAGACCCAATGTAACCCCCAATGTAACCTCGGAGACACAATGTAACCGAGGAGACCCAATGTAACCGAGGAAGTCCCAATGTAACCGAGGAAGACACAATGTAACCGAGGAAGACACAATGTAACCGAGGAAGACACAACGTAACCGATCATACACAATGTAACCGAGGAAGAAACAATGTAACCGAGGAAGACACAACGTAACCGAGGAAGACCCAATGTAACCGAGGAAGACACAATGTAACCGAGGAAGACCCAATGTAACCGAGGAAGACACAATGTAACCGAGGAAGACCAAATGTAACCGAGGAAGACACAATGTAGCCGATAAGGCCCAATGTAACCGAGGAAGACCCAATGTAATCAATAATACCCAATGTAACCTAGGAAGACACAATTTAACCGATAATACCCAATGTAACCTAGGAAGACACAATGTAACCGAGGGAGACCCAATGTAACAGAGGAAGATCCAATGTAACCGAGGAAGACCCAATGTAACCGAGGAGACCCAATGTAAGCGAGGAAGACCAAATGTAACCGAGGAATACCCAATGTAACCGAGGAAGACACAATGTAACCGAGGAAAACCAATGTAACCAAGGAAGACATAATGTAACCGAGGAAGACATAATGTAACCGTGGAGACCCTATGTAACCGAGGAGACCCAATGTAACCAAGGAGACACAATGTAACCGAGTAAGATATAATGTAACCGAGGAAGACACAATGTAACCGAAGAAGACCCAATGTAACCTAGGAAGATACAATGTAACCTAGGAAGACATAATGTAACCGAGGAAGACATAATGTAACCGAGGAGACACAATGTAACCTAGGAAGACACTATGTAACCGAGGAGACACAATGTAACATAGGAAGACATAATGTAACCGAGGAAGATGCAATGTAACCAAGGAAGAGCCAATGTAACCGAGGAGACACACTGTAACCAAGGAAGACACAATGTAACATAGGAGACCCAATGTAACCGAGGAAGACCCAATGTAACCGAGGAGACACAATGTAACCAAGGAAGACATAATGTAACCTAGGAAGACATAATGTAACCAAGGAAGACCCAATGTAACCGAGGAGACACAAAGTAACCATGGAAGACACAATGTAACCTAGGAGACCCAATGTAACCGAGGAAGACCCAATGTAACCGAGGAGAGACAATGTAACCGAGGTGACACAATGTAACCGAGGAAGACATAATGTAACCTAGGAAGACACAATGTAACTGAGGAGAAACAATGCAACCGAGGAGACACAATGCAACCGAGGAGACACAATGTAACCGAGGAAACACAATGTAACAGAGGAGACACACTGTAACCGAGGAGACACAATGTAACCGAGGAGACACAATGTAACCTAGGAAGACATAATATAACCGAGGAACACAATGTAACCGAGGAAGACATAATGTAACCAAGGAAGACACAATGTAACCGAGAAGACCCAATGTAACCAAGGAAGACATAATGTAACCGAGGAGACACAATGTAACCGAGGAGACACAATGTAACCGAGGAGACCTAATGTAACCAAGGAAGACATAATCTAACCAAGGAGACACAATGTAACCGAGGAAGACACAATGTAACCAAGGATGACACAATGTAGCCGAGGAAGACACAATGTAACCAAGGAAGACACAATGTAACCGAGGAAGACACAATGTAACCAAGGAAGACATAATGTAACCCAGGAGACACAATGTAACCGAGGAAGACATAATGTAACCGAGGAAGACACAATGTAACCGAGGAAGAAACAATGTAACCAAGGAAGACACAATGTAACCGAGGAAGACACAATGTAACCAAGGAAGAAATAATGTAACCCAGGAGACACAATGTAACCGAGGAAGACATAATTTAATCGAGGAAGACACAATGTAACCGAGTAAGACACAATGTAACCGAGGAAGACATAATGTAACCAAGGAAGACATAATGTAACCGAGGAAGACATAATGTAACCGAGGAGACACAATGTAACCTAGGAAGACACAGTGTAACCGAGGAGACACAATGTAACCGAGGAGACACAATGTAACCGAGGAGACACAATGTAACCGAGGAGACACAATGTAACCGAGGAGACACAATGTAACCGAGGAAGACATAATGTATCCGAGGAACACAATATAACCGAGGAAGACACAATGTAACCAAGGAAGACACAATGTAACCGACGAAGACACAATGTAACCAAGGAAGACACAATGTAACCGAGGAAGACACAATGTAACCAAGGAAGACATAAAGTAACCGAGGAGACACAATGTAACCGAGGAAGACATAATGCAACCGAGGAAGACACAATGTAACCGAGGAAGACACAATGTAACCGATAATACCCAATGTAACCGAGGAAGACATAATGTAACCGAGGAGACCCAATGTAACCGAGGAGACCCAATGTAACCGAGGAGACACAATGTAACCGAGGAAGACATAATGTAACCGAGGAAGACACAATGTAACCGAGGAAGACCCAATGTAACCGAGGAGGACACAATGTAACCTAGGAATACATAATGTAACCGAGGAAGACATAATGTAACCGAGGAGACACAATGTAACCTAGGAAGACACAATGTAACCGAGGAGAAACAATGTAACATAGGAAGATATAATGTAACCGAGGAAGACAAAATATAACCAAGGAAGACCCAATGTAACCGAGGAGACACAATGTAACCAAGGAAGACACAATGTAACCTAGGAGACCCAATGTAACCGAGGAGGACCCAATGTAACCGATGAGACACAATGTAACCTAGGAGGACACAATGTAACCTAGGAAGACATAATGTAACCGAGGAAGACACAATGTAACCAAGGAAGACCCAATGTAACCGAGGAGACACAATGTAACCAAGGAAGACACAATGTAACCTAGGAGACCCAATGTAACCGAGGAAGACCCAATGTAACCGAGGAAGACACAATGTAACCGAGGAAGACCCAATGTAACCGAGGAAGACACAATGTAACCAAGGAAGACACAATGTAACCTAGGAGACCCAATGTAACCGAGGAAGACCCAATGTAACCTAGTAAGACACAATGTAACCGAGGAGACACAATGTAACCGAGGTGACACAATGTAACCGAGGAAGACATAATGTAACCTAGGAAGACACAATGTAACCGAGGAGACACAATGTAACCGAGGAGACCCAAGGTAACCGAGGAGACACAATGCAACCGAGGAGACACAATGTAACCGAGGAGACACAATGTAACCGAGGAGACACAATGTAACCGAGGAGACACAATGTAACCGAGAAAGACATAATATAACCGAGGAACACAATGTAACCGAGTAGACACAATGTAACCGAGGAGACACAATGTAACCGAGGAGACCCAATGTAACCAAGGAAGACATAATGTAACCGAGGAGACACAATGTAACCGAGGAAGACACAATGTAACCAAGGAAGACACAATGTAACCGAGGAAGACACAATGTAACCAAGGAAGACACAATGTAACCGAGGAAGACACAATGTAACCGAGGAAGACACAATGTAACCAAAGAAGACATAATGTAACCAAGCAAGACATAATGTAACCGAGGAAGATACAATGTAATCGATGAAGACACAATGTAACCAAGGAAGACATAGTGTAACCGAGGAGACACAACGTAACCGAGGAAGAAATAATGTAACCGAGGAAGACACAATGTAACCGAGGAAGACATAATGTAACCGAGGATGACACAATGTAACCGAGGAGACACAATGTAACCGAGGAAGACACAATGTAACCGAGGAAAACACAATGTAACCAAGGATGACATAATGTAACCGAGGAAGACACAATGTAACCGAGGAGACACAATGTAACCAAGGAAGACACAATGTAACCGAGGAAGACATAATGTAACCAAGGAAGACATAATGTAACCGAGGAAGACAAAATGTAACCGAGGAAGACACAATGTAACCGAGGAGACACAATGTAACCGATGAGACACAATGTACCCGAGGAGACCCAATGTAACCGAGGAGACACAATGTAACCGAGGAAGACATAATGTAACCGAGTAGACACAATGTAACCGAGGAGACACAATGTAACCGAGGAGACCCAATGTAACCAAGGAAGACATAATGTAACCGAGGAGACACAATGTAACCGAGGAAGACACAATGTAACCAAGGAAGACACAATGTAACCGAGGAAGACACAATGTAACCAAGGAAGACACAATGTAACCGAGGAAGACACAATGTAACCGAGGAAGACACAATGTAACCAAAGAAGACATAATGTAACCAAGCAAGACATAATGTAACCGAGGAAGATACAATGTAATCGATGAAGACACAATGTAACCAAGGAAGACATAGTGTAACCGAGGAGACACAACGTAACCGAGGAAGAAATAATGTAACCGAGGAAGACACAATGTAACCGAGGAAGACATAATGTAACCGAGGATGACACAATGTAACCGAGGAGACACAATGTAACCGAGGAAGACACAATGTAACCGAGGAAAACACAATGTAACCAAGGATGACATAATGTAACCGAGGAAGACACAATGTAACCGAGGAGACACAATGTAACCAAGGAAGACACAATGTAACCGAGGAAGACATAATGTAACCAAGGAAGACATAATGTAACCGAGGAAGACAAAATGTAACCGAGGAAGACACAATGTAACCGAGGAGACACAATGTAACCGATGAGACACAATGTACCCGAGGAGACCCAATGTAACCGAGGAGACACAATGTAACCGAGGAGACACAATGTAACCGAGGAGACACAATGTAACCGAGGAGACCCAATGTAACCGAGGAAGACACAATGTAACCGAGGAAGATATAATGTAACCAACGACGACATAATGTAACCGAGGAAGACACAATGTAACCGAGGAAGACACAATGTAACCAAGGAAGACATATTGTAACCAAGGAAGACACAATGTAACCGAGGAAGAAACAATGTAACCAAGGAAGACACAATGTAACCGAGGAAGACACAATGTAACCAAGGAAGACATAATGTAACCCAGGAGACACAATGTAACCGAGGAAGACATAATTTAATCGAGGAAGACACAATGTAACCGAGTAAGACACAATGTAACCGAGGAAGACATAATGTAACCAAGGAAGACATAATGTAACCGAGGAAGACATAATGTAACCGAGGAGACACTATGTAACCTAGGAAGACACAGTGTAACCGAGGAGACACAATGTAACCGAGGAGACACAATGTAACCGAGGAGACACAATGTAACCGAGGAGACACAATGTAACCGAGGAGACACAATGTAACCGAGGAAGACATAATGTATCCGAGGAACACAATGTAACCGAGGAAGACACAATGTAACCAAGGAAGACACAATGTAACCGACGAAGACACAATGTAACCAAGGAAGACACAATGTAACCGAGGAAGACACAATGTAACCAAGGAAGACATAAAGTAACCGAGGAGACACAATGTAACCGAGGAAGACATAATGCAACCGAGGAAGACACAATGTAACCGAGGAAGACACAATGTAACCGATAATACCCAATGTAACCGAGGAAGACATAATGTAACCGAGGAGACCCAATGTAACCGAGGAGACCCAATGTAACCGAGGAGACACAATGTAACCGAGGAAGACATAATGTAACCGAGGAAGACACAATGTAACCGAGGAAGACCCAATGTAACCGAGGAGGACACAATGTAACCTAGGAATACATAATGTAACCGAGGAAGACATAATGTAACCGAGGAGACACAATGTAACCTAGGAAGACACAATGTAACCGAGGAGAAACAATGTAACATAGGAAGATATAATGTAACCGAGGAAGACAAAATATAACCAAGGAAGACCCAATGTAACCGAGGAGACACAATGTAACCAAGGAAGACACAATGTAACCTAGGAGACCCAATGTAACCGAGGAGGACCCAATGTAACCGATGAGACACAATGTAACCTAGGAAGACATAATGTAACCAAGGAAGACCCAATGTAACCGAGGAGACCCAATGAAACCGAGGAAGACACAATGGAACCGAGGAAGAGCCAATGTAACCGAGGAAGACACAATGTAGCCGATAAGACCCAATGTAACCGAGGAGACCCAATGTAACCGAGGAGACACAATGTAACCGAGGAAGACATAATGTAACCGAGGAGACACAATGTAACCGAGGAAGACATAATGTAACCGAGGAAGACACAATGTAACCGAGGAAGACACAGTGTAACCAAGGAAGACACAATGTCACCGAGGATGACACAATGTAACCGAAGAAGACATAATGTAACCAAGGAAGACATAATGTAACCGAGAAAGACACAATGTAACCGAGGAGACACAATGAAACCGAGGAAGACACACTGTAACCGAGGAGAAAGACACAATGCAACCGAGGAGACACAATGTAACCGAGGAAGACACAATGTAACCGAGGAAGACACAATGTAACCAAAGAAGACATCATGTAACCGAGCAGACACAATGTAACCGAGGAAGACACACTGTAACCGAGGAAGGCACAATGTAACCAAGGAAGACATAATGTAACCGAGGAAGACACAATGTAACCGAGGAAGACACAATGTAACCGAGGAAGACACAATGTAACCGAGGAAGACATAATGTAACCAAGGAAGACATAATGTAACCGAGGAAGACACAATGTAACCGAGGAAGAAACAATGTAACCGAGGAGACCCAATGTAACCGATAACACCCAATGTAACAAAGGAAGACCCAATGTAACCGAGGAAGACACAATGTAACCGAGGAAGAACCAATGTAACTGAGGAAGACACAATGTAACCGAGGAAGACCCAATGTAACCGAGGAAGACCCAATGTAACTGAGGAAGACACAATGTAACCGAGGGAGACACAATGTAACCGAGGAAGACACAATGTAACCGAGGAAGACACAATGTAACCAAGGAAGACACAATGTAACCGAGGAAGACATAATGTAACCGATAATACACAATGTAACCGAGGAAGACACAATGTAACCGAGAAAGACAAAATGTAACCGAGGAAGACATAATGTAACCGAGGAAGACACAATGTAACCAAGGAAGACATAAAGTAACCGAGGAAGACATAATGTAACCGAGGAGACAAAATGTAACCTAGGAGGACACAATGTAACCTAGGAAGAAATAATGTAACCGAGGAAGACACAATGTAACCAAGGAAGACCCAATGTAACCGAGGAGACACAATGTAACCAAGGAAGACACAATGTAACCTAGGAGACCCAATGTAACCGAGGAAGATCCAATGTAACCAAGGAAGACACAATGTAACCGAGGAAGACCCAATGTAACCGAGGAAGACACAATGTAACCAAGGAAGACACAATGTAACCTAGGAGACCCAATGTAACCGAGGAAGACCCAATGTAACCTAGTAAGACACAATGTAACCGAGGAGACACAATGTAACCGAGGTGACACAATGTAACCGAGGAAGACATAATGTAACCTAGGAAGACACAATGTAACCGAGGAGACACAATGTAACCGAGGAGACCCAAGGTAACCGAGGATACACAATGCAACCGAGGAGACACAATGTAACCGAGGAGACACAATGTAACCGAGGAGACACAATGTAACCGAGGAGACACAATGTAACCGAGAAAGACATAATATAACCGAGGAACACAATGTAACCGAGGAAGACATAATGTAACCAAGGAAGACACAATGTAACCGAGGAGACTCAATGTAACCAAGGAAGACATAATGTAACCGAGTAGACACAATGTAACCGAGGAGACACAATGTAACCGAGGAGACCCAATGTAACCAAGGAAGACATAATGTAACCGAGGAGACACAATGTAACCGAGGAAGACACAATGTAACCAAGGAAGACACAATGTAACCGAGGAAGACACAATGTAACCAAGGAAGACACAATGTAACCGAGGAAGACACAATGTAACCGAGGAAGACACAATGTAACCAAAGAAGACATAATGTAACCAAGCAAGACATAATGTAACCGAGGAAGATACAATGTAATCGATGAAGACACAATGTAACCAAGGAAGACATAATGTAACCGAGGAGACACAACGTAACCGAGGAAGAAATAATGTAACCGAGGAAGACACAATGTAACCGAGGAAGACATAATGTAACCGAGGAAGACACAATGTAACCGAGGAGACACAATGTAACCGAGGAAGACACAATGTAACCGAGGAAAACACAATGTAACCAAGGAAGACATAATGTAACCGAGGAAGACACAATGTAACCGAGGAGACACAATGTAACCAAGGAAGACACAATGTAACCGAGGAAGACATAATGTAACCGAGGAAGACATAATATAACCAAGGAAGACATAATGTAACCGAGGAAGACACAATGTAACCGAGGAAGACACAATGTAACCAAAGAAGACATAATCTAACCAAGCAAGACATAATGTAACCGAGGAAGATACAATGTAATCGATGAAGACACAATGTAACCGAGGAAGACATAATGTAACCAAGGAAGACATAATGTAACCGAGGAAGACAAAATGTAACCGAGGAAGACACAATGTAACCGAGGAGACACAATGTAACCGATGAGACACAATGTAACCGAGGAGACCCAATGTAACCGAGGAGACACAATGTAACCGAGGAGACACAATGTAACCGAGGAGACACAATGTAACCGAGGAGACCCAATGTAACCGAGGAAGACACAATGTAACCGAGGAAGACATAATGTAACCAACGAAGACATAATGTAACCGAGGAAGACACAATGTAACCGAGGAAGACACAATGTAACCAAGGAAGACATATTGTAACCAAGGAAGACATAATGTAACCGAGGAAGATACAGTGTAATCGATGAAGACACAATGTAACCGAGGAAGACATAATGTAACCAAGGAAGACATAATGTAACCGAGGAAGACAAAATGTAACCGAGGAAGACACAATGTAACCGAGGAGACACAATGTAACCGATGAGACACAATGTAACCGAGGAGACACAATGTAACCGTGGAGACCCAATGTAACCGAGGAGACACAATGTAACCGAGGAGACCCAATGTAACCAAGGAAGACATAATGTAGCCGAGGCGACACAATGTAACCGAGGAGACACAATGTAACCGAGGAGACCCAATGTAACCGAGGAAGACACAATGTAACCGAGGAAGACATAATGTAACCAAGGAAGAAATAATGTAACCGAGGAGACACAATGTAACCAAGGAAGACACAATGTAACAGAGGAAGACATAATGTAACCAAGGAAGACATAATGTAACCGAGGAAGATACAATGTAACCGAGGAAGACACAATGTAACCGAGGAAGACATAATGTAACCAAGGAAGACATAATGTAACAGAGGAAGACACAATGTAACCGAGGAAGACACAATGTAACCGAGGAGACACAATGTAACCGATGAGACACAATGTAACCGAGGAGACACAATGTAACCGAGGAGACCCAATGTAACCGAGGAGACACAATGTAACCGAGGAGACCCAATGTAACCAAGGAAGACATAATGTAACCGAGGAGACACAATGTAACCGAGGAGACACAATGTAACCGAGGAGACACAATGTAACCTAGGAAGACACAATGTAACCGAGGAAGACATAATGTAACCAAGGAATACATAATGTAACCGAGGAATACACAATGTAACCGAGGAGACACAATGTAACCGAGGAAGACACTATGTAACCGAGGAAGACACAATGCAACCGAGGAGACACAATGTAACCAGGGAAGACATAATGTAACCAAGGAAGACACAATGTAACCGAGGAGACCCAATGTAACCGAGCAAGACACAATGTAACCGAGGAAGACATAATGTAACCAAGGAATACATAATGTAACCGAGGAAGACACAATGTAACCGAGGAAGACACAATGTAACCGAGGAAGACATAATGTAACCGAGGAAGACACAATGTAACCGAGGAGACACAATGTAACCGATGAGACACAATGTAACCGAGGAGACACAATGTAACCGAGGAGACACAATGTAACCGAGGAGACACAATGTAACCGAGGAGACCCAATGTAACCAAGGAAGACATAATGTAACCGAGGAGACACAATGTAACCGAGGAGACACAATGTAACCGAGGAGACCCAATGTAACCAAGGAAACACAAGGTAACCGAGGAAGACACAATGTAACCGAGGAAGACACAATGTAACCGAGGAAGACCCAATGTAACCGAGGAAGACACAATGTAACCGAGGAAGACCCAATGTAACCGAGGAGACCCATCCTTCGCATGCGGATATGATTGCAGTGTGTTGTATTGTATTCTTTTGTTTCTAAATCGATTCATAATTGTTAAATTACTATACACACTCTCTGTATTATAAACACTGCTTATGGCTGTTCTTTTTGACAAATACTTTATCATCTCTTTTCAGCCGTTTACTGTACACTTAATTATTCAAGAACACTCGCTATTATATGCGACTTAAGTGATTTAGAGTGTATTAATGAGGGCCTTATTTCGTAGATTAGTCAGAGATTACGGTGGATAGCCATCCAGGACAACCATCTCTAGTATATATCATTAAAGCTAATCTTTGCATGTCTTTGTTTATGTTTTAACATTTTTTCTCCGCGAAGTGCCCAGTAGCAGGATGGTTATCACAAGCAATTAAGAAATTCAAGTACCAGCATCCGAAATATCTTTGTACGGCGGAATAGTTCGAATAACTAACGGTATAAGTATATGTTTTGTGACGACACGTCAAAGGAGGGAAATAGATGCGGTGCTTATATGTGTTGAGCAGATAATGCGCAGATTATTTGATTAGGAGATAGAGTTATATTGCATATGACGTCACGAGCATCTGACTTATGTACTCACAAGATGGCTGCGTGTTGAAAGTCACGTGATTCAATTAATGAATTTATATTGATTTCCAATGGCGATACGAGTATCCACAGATGGATCTGTAGTCCAGTGGTAACACGCTGGACTGGTAATCCAGGGATCGCAGGTTCGATCCCCCGTCTGACCCTAATAAAATTAACTGTCTTTCAAATGGGACGTTAAACCGAGGTCTCATGTCGGTGCTTTACACCGTGCACGTAAAAGAACGAGAGGAGATTTTGGAATGGGACTCTGTCTGTATCATTGCACTATCCTCCACAATCTAAATTGACTAATCTATTCAGGAGGCGTCACTCATATGGGCAACCGGTAGCGACGATAAATAAACGTAAAACACACAATACGAGTATCTGGGTTATTGACCTGTGTGTCAAGCTAGATCGACCGATACGTAAATTACACAATGCACACATTGATGATGATTGAGTTTATTTACCCTCGCCGCCGGTAAATCATATGGGCGAGCAAACGTGCTTTCGCACCGTCGATTATTCGATGAAGTGTTGAGTCGTCGGTGTCTTGTAGAGTGGTGTAGATTGAGGATTGTAGTTGTAGATTCCCGTGAAGATTTCGGTCCAAGATGAGTAGTTTACTCGATAATTATTCCTTGTTGGTTGAGTCTATGTTGCTTAAGTCCAAGATGATTATGTTCTAGAAGATTGTGGTACTGGTAGTTGAAGTCAAGGTGGTTGAAGGTCTGGTCGCTGATTGGATGAAGAAATGAGGTCATCCAATCGCTGTGAAGGCGCTTCTCCATCGTTGACCCAGTTATGGAGTGATACCAAACGACAGGGTGACAATCCCCGCGCCTGGCATCATCTCCCCGACAACAGGGTGACAAGCCCTGTGCCGGTTTCCTGGGTCGCTGATGTGCTGTAACGTCTCCCTCCGCCATCATGTCCAAGGTGGTTATTTTCTCGGTGGTATCTTAAGCTTTCTCGGTGCTTTTTAGGCCACATCCTCCACGATTAGTCGGCTCACAGCAGCAAAATGGTTCGGTTGTTCCGTCGTTGTCCACCCCGTTGACGCATCCGGGGTCGAGGTCGCATCCCTCCGTATCCAACCGCTCGCCTATCATTGGAGACAGATAAAAGTGTTCGAGGCGACGGGTGTGCCATCCATGCGAAACGATTGCCGTCTTCTCCTGCCCGGTCACTCGTCGCCTCTTCAGCGCCCCAGTACTAGCTGTCGCTGATCTAGGTAAGTGTTGACACTCCGAAGAGTCGATGCGGGTCCTCGTCTGTATGCGTCAGCGGGGTGGATTGGTCACTTCGGAACGGTGACCCAATTTCCGGCTGTTAGCTGTGCCTTGTTCCCGACGTGCACGGTGTGGAGGTACGAACAAGAATGCACACATTTATCGGTTAATCCTGTTTCCAGCTGTTTGTGTCCACTTGATTGGTACGATTTGTACACGTTTATCCCACGTGATTGGTGTAAACATTCTTTCATAATGTACAGTACATATGTATTGTATGCAAAACGAAAATGGATTAAATCGAAAGCTTATAGCTTATTGAGATTATTTCCATCACGTGATTGTAATCTATGTATATACTGTACTGTGTCGGTTTCGAAACATCTTAATTATCATATTGACTAACCTAATATAAAACAAAATATGTCTAAAAGACACGAAGGAAATTACAATTTATACTTTATACAATTCTGTTCTTTATTTTGATAGACCACGTCTTCATTATGAATTTTATAAATATATTTCCAAATGAATCATACATGTTTCGCATTAGTCCATTGGTAGATATTTACAGAACATGTTGCTACATGATAGGATATTCCATACTGCCTTTAGTTTTCCGATGAAACATATTCTGTAAATGGGTGTAGCGACATATTGGGAATGCGGATATCTTAATAATTTATATGACAAACCTGCGTATATTTTCCATGTACACTGTATCTGTTTTTGTTTGTCACTTTTACTTTTGATTTTCAATAAAATATGATTAAACAAAGCAATAAACTATATTTCCTAGAGGACTATCACATAGCAGGTGCAGCGATTTCCCTTACACCCGCTACACATGTCACATCCATCCCAATACACTAGTGCATACCAATTTATTTTAGCTCGATTGCGAAACAAGTTTTACAACGTTAAACTAATCGCTCTCGAGATCTCAATCCTTTTGGAATACAGAACAGAACAGAATATATGTTTATTTTTCAAGACTTGTACATGGTACATCGTGATCAACATACAAATATATAGTAATATATAGGTCATGTAATATAATAGATTTAACTCAATTTACATATAGTATTATAATAAAGATGTTTCGTTTTACTGTATAGAGGATGAACATTGCTTGAATGTATTTAATGTAAGCAAACAATTACCGTTATACCCACACATAATTATATTACTGATTCTAAAACATGAGCCTAAATGAGCGATACATATAATACCAACATGCAATATTTGCTTAGTAATAGACACATATAAATATGCTTAGTAATAGACACATATAAATATGCTTAGCAATAGATACATATAAATATGCTTAGTAATAGACACATATAAATATGCTTAGTAATAGATACATATAAATATGCTTAGTAATAGACACATATAAATATGCTTAGTAATAGATACATATAAATATGCTTAGTAATAGACACATATAAATATGCTTAGTAATAGACACATATAAATATGCTTAGTAATAGATACATATAAATATGCTTAGTAATAGATACATATAAATATGCTTAGTAATAGATACATATAAATATGCTTAGTAATAGACACATATAAATATGCTTAGTAATAGATACATATAAATATGCTTAGTAATAGACACATATAAATATGCTTAGTAATAGACACATATAAATATGCTTAGTAATAGATACATATAAATATGCTTAGTAATAGATACATATAAATATGCTTAGTAATAGATACATATAAATATGCTTAGTAATAGACACATATAAATATGCTTAGTAATAGATACATATAAATATGCTTAGTAATAGACACATATAAATATGCTTAGTAATAGACACATATAAATATGCTTAGTAATAGACACATATAAATATGAGTTTTCTTTTTGGTGCAATGGGTGCTAATTAATTGTTAGCATTTACAGTAATACTTCTTAATACACTGGCTTCTTATATATAGTTCGTAAGGTTTAATGCAACAGTATGTTTTAACATGAAATGATACTCGTCTTCAATATCCAAAAGTGTTGCAACATAAACACTATCTCCCATTACGTGGTATTCTGTTTTGACCTTATCGTCTCGTTTGAAACCTTAATGCATGTGTAGATCCTCTAATTCCAGTAATGAAAAACCTGAAATTCCTAGGCAATAAATCCTGATAGCATTCAAATACACGTGTTGTTTTACAATTTCTATAAAGGTCCAGTACTGTACTATTTTCACCAGCCGTATACAATCAAGGGGAAGAGAAGAGACAATGTGGAATTTAAGCGCATTGCCTACGGGCACACTCGTAACGGCTACAGCTGGGCGCAAACGCCGGCCTTTCGCACCAGAAGCGAACCGTATACATTATGTAATTGTATAACCACCCATATGTATATATTTGCATATATTAACACATTCATATTACATATACTTGAAATTGCCCAGAGTAAGTATACACAAGAGTATCATTAACTATTATTTAATGTACGTATTTATAAGGCTTTATAATTATAAATAAATAAATGTACACTAAATGTTCTAATTTTCTCATCATTTCTACATGCAAATAATTATTATGATTTAAACTTAGTTGGTCTATTCCGGAAATAGTTATTGCTATATTTAATTCCTATGCATCGATCATTATAGTAATAAATGTCATTCATCTTCTATAACATGGCATACTGCACGTTTTCTATCATAAAACAGTATACTTTACGGTATGTTCCACCATCCAGACTCCACCGCCACATGTAAGTAATGCGAACAATTGCATCGCTTAAAGGCTGTATATACGTAATTCTAACACGACCCAGCTAATAACATACATACTTGTAGAGTAAATCTTGCTCGGGTTATTCTGCGATATACCTACCTTGAACTATGCTGCGCGCGCACCGTGTTTTGTCTATTCCATTTATACAATGCGTGTAAAGTTTTATGAATGAAAGTCACTTGATGTTTGTAAAAAATACCGTGGGAATTCACGGAAGTGAGCTATTTTTAGAATCATATAATCTCTTGTCCGTCTTGTTTTTCTGTTAAGCAACGTTACAGTTACTATTCTGTACAGTTTTATTTGACAAAATAAATAAAATTATTGATCAGTTACAACTTTCATTTATGCACTAGATTGATATTTTCCATAAAAAATAACGTCATCACCCCTTACGCGGGAGGAAATTTCGAAAGCCAAATGCAGCGGCGTTTGAAGAAAATACTCCTTTAAAATTATTAGAAGTAAGTCGTGTTAGAATCGAAATAATAAGTATCAACCGTGGTATATCGCAGAATAACCATCGTGTGTCGTTCTTATGCGTAGAAATATATCACGAAGGCCGAAGGCTTCAAACTCGGGTTATTCTGCGATATACCACGGTTGATACTTATTATTTCTTAATTCTAACACGACCCAGCTAATAACATACATACGTGTAGAGTAAAACCAATCTCGGGTTATTCTGCAATATACCTACCTTGAACTATGCTGCACGCGCACCGTGTTTTGGCTACGTCATTTATACAATGCGTGTAAAGTTTTATGAATGAAAGTCACGTGATGTTTGTAAAAAATACCGTTGGAATTCACGGAAGTGAGCTATTTTTAGAATCAGATAATATCGTGTCCATCTTGCTTTTCAGTTAAGTAACGTTTCAGTTACTATTCTGTATAGTTTTATTTGACAAAATAAATAAAATTATTGATCAGTTACAACTTTTCTTCATTTATGCACTAGATTGATATTTTCCATAACAAATAACGTCATCACCCCTTACGCGGGAGGAAATTTCGAAAGCCAAATGCAGCGGTGTTTGAAGAAAATACTCCTTTAAAATTATTAGAAGTAAGTCGTGTTAGAATCGAAATAATAAGTATCAACCGTGGTATATTGCAGAATAACCCGAGTTTGAAGCCTTCGGCCTTCGTGATATATTTCTACGCATAAGAACGACAAACGAGGGTTATTCTGCGATATACCACGGTTGATACTTATTATTTCTTAAATAGTAAATAGGCGTAAGTGCATCCGAGGTCGAATGTAGTCCTGAGATATTGCACCTTTTTTGGGAAAAAAATTCATTTTCATCACAGGCAGTGTATAGTTTTTGTATTGTATTTTTTGGGAGCAATTATGTGACTTGAGAAGACTTCCGACTGGATCATGAGAAAAGGTGTGATATAAGAAGTCAGGCAAACTGAAGGTTGGGTATGCTGTGATATTTGGCGGAGGAATAAGTGTGTAAACACAGTGACGTCATTCACAGATGACCCAGTGTCAATTCTCACCATTACATTTGTGTACACACATGTTTCTGTTTTTCAGAAGAAATAAAAAATTGGAAATATTAATGAACATACTGTATGTTTTCACTATGTATGCTATACACAATTGATTTCTTGTTTTACACCCTTTAAAGGTAAACTTAATATGCTCAGCGACAAATAGGACACATTCCTTAGACATGATACAGGTAATGAATATGTGTGAGCAATTTATTGTTAATATCCTTTTATAACATAGTTATTTCCATCGAAACAACTCATGCTCCTTTCTATTTTAATACTAATTTCATAAACCTTTTTGTTATAGTTTTTTTCTTGCCTATTTTCATTCATTCTCAAACCACCTATATTAAAGAAACCATATAACATTGCTAGCTATATGTACTTTGTTATTTATACAGTGATATCACATACACAATAATATGTATGAAAATGTATATTTGGAACAATAAAACAGGAATAAAAGTAATGCTTCATTTAAAAACATTGAAATAGAATGGGGAGTACACATTCACCCTGTCGTACACAAGACAACCAATGGCAACTCATTATTTAATGTATTTAAATATTTAGCTCTAGATGTTGTACTGCTGTGCATAGCTTTGATAACTTTCAGAATTTTACCTCTATACAATTTAATTACTTTCAACAATAGGTTATCATGCACAACATAGTCAAAGGCATTGTGGTTAAAATCCACCATTCCTGTATGCAATGTCGCTCCATTATTAATGACATATGTAATAAGTCCATGTAATACAAATATATTAATACTAATACTACTAATGTTTGTTCTGAACCGGGGTGCCTCAATATATATATATATATATATATATATATATATATATATATAGTAATATTCCGCACAATTTTTATGTTTGTTATTATTAATTCTTGAGGTGAAAAGTTTACAAAGGACACTTAACCAAGTAATACATTGTAATTGTGTCTATTTTATTTTCCGTCGTATGCAGTGGTATGCCATACGCATCTGACCAACTATCGGGGATGCGTTCGGTGTCAACTGCTTTATTAAACAGACACGAATAACTGACATAACGCACTGTATACTACGAATCGCTCCAACATCATGTTTCTTATTATCATCACTGTATACTACGAATTATTCCAACATCATGTTTCTTATTATCATCACTGTATACTACGAATTATTCCAACATCATGTTTCTTATTATCATCACTGTATACTACGAATCGCTCCAACATTATGTTTCTTATTATCATCACTGTATACTACGAATCGCTCCAACATTATGTTTCTTATTATCATCACTGTATACTACGAATCGCTCCAACATTATGTTTCTTATTATCATCACTCATTTCAAATGTTGTATTCTTGGAATGCTTCTTTAGCAAAATGTAAAGTTCAAAATTATATATTTTACCAGAAATAAAAAACGGTATATATATATCATAGATATTTAATAATAGTACGTCAATATAGTAACTGGACACAACAGTGTCCAAATCCCAGGTGTAACAAGCATTACGCAAGGTACCCGGATATTGTCGATCCCGTTACGGTTGACAGGTTAGTAATAGTTAGTATGGGCTATCGGAGATTGTGATAAATGAGAAGAATGAAAAATAACGAGACATGTGGTAATGATGAAAAGAGAGTCACACGTGCATGATGTTTCGATGTTTTAATATATTTTTCAAGACATGGGCCGCGTGAACTGTAAACAATAAAAATAAATGTTGATCCTGTGACATATACATGGGGGACAATGATGTTTTATATGAATCCAAATTTCATGTGTTAACATTGAAATGGGAAAATATAATAAAAATAATTACTTCATTTGTACAGTGAAAAATACTCATTACGTCATATATGTGGATACTTTTAACAAGCATACTATTCTAATAGACCGATTTTCATTTTGACACGAGCACTTTATAGTAGACCGTTAGTTAGGAATATAACGCACGAGTGTCCTGTGTTCACGGGTGTCCTGTGTTCACGGGCGTCCCGTGTCCTGTGTTCACGGGTGTTCTGTGTTCACGTGTGTCCTGTGTTCACGGGTGTCTTGTGTTCACGGGTGTCCTGTGTTCACGGGTGTCTTGTGTTCACTGGTGCCCTGTGTTCACGTGTGCCCTGTGTGCACGGGTGTCCTGTGTTCACGGGCGTCCCGTGTCCTGTGTCCACGGGTGTCCTGTGTTCACGTGTGCCCTGTGTTCACGGGTGTCCTGTGTTCACGTGCATCCTGTGTTCACTGACTCACACATAATGACAAACACTATTTCTGTAAACAATGTTTTCAGACCGAATCTAGTAAGGAAATTACTCCCGCTTTGAATAAGCTTGTGTTCATTTCGGAGAGAACTTTTATATTTTAATCTGATTGGTTGTTTTATTATTTTCGTTGTTAATAATGTGTTTATTAAGACGACCTAGTACGTAAATAAAATAAAATCACAATTAGACGTATAAATCAAACTGTCGGAACATGAAGACACGTCCCTATATTCAATATTTACGACGGTTTCACTATTTTTGTCAAATTAATAATGAATATCTTTATTATTTTCATTTTGACAAAAGGGTATAAAAAACCTTTCTAGCACCATTTAGTGTATGGTAGCATCGTTTTCTACCATAAAAATACTTTCTAGCCTAAAATAAAATGTATTCGTTTAGGTGTATGATCGAATTATATTTTACTCATGAACATAGAAAGCTAGCGCCACTCGTGATAGTGTTGCTTTCAATGTTCATTCGGTGAAATATAATTCGATCATACACTGAAGCGAACAAATATCACGTCTGTCTCTCAACCAGGAGCAATGCTATACACGTCATCTCAGCATAGCATTATCAAATACGAGAAAGTCGTTGGAAGTCGTGATAGCGCAGTAGTAGCGCGTTCGCTTCAGGTGCGAAAGGTCTGGAGTTCGAGCCCCATTGGAGCGGTTACAATTGTGCCCTTAGGCAAGGCATTTAAATTCCACGTTGCCTATTCTCTCTCCCTCGTGGTGATGGATTCCATCAGGAATAAGTTGTTATAACATGTTTCGCAATCGAGCTAAAATAAATTTGTATAAACTAAATACGAGAAATATTCCAACTTATACAGTAACACTTATAACATATATTTCCGTAAATGTTGTAAATCTTAAATTAATTCATACAAACAAAGAACACACTACATGCACACTATTTGGAAATATATATAAACTATAATTTAAAAACACAATCAATTTTGGTGACTTCCCTTAAAAGTGCTCATACACCTTTGTTATGGTGGAGATGGTACAGTTCACAACCGGGGTGTAAGGGTTCAGAGTAAAGCATGCATACTGCTTTTCTTCGTTATACAATAATGTTGACGAGTCACTAATGGCCAGACAGTCGTCACGTCTTTGTAGAATCAGTTATACCATACTTTGCATATTATATCTTCATGTCTAAGAATGAGAACTATTTCTTGATATTTGAAAAGAACTTTGATCATTTTCACAGCATTTAATGCTGTACACCAAGGGGCGGACGAGTGTGGCTAGATCTAGGAAATGATGGATTAGCTATCAATGTTTCGTACATGAGAGTCGGTCGTTTCTATGTATTTCGCTCAGCTTTTAAAATAACAATAGCATTATCAACTATTGACCTATATCCGAACGTTCCGTCTGGTAAAAACTCAATTCTCGGAAATGTATAATGTTCCTGCTTATGAAATTAGTAACCTTATATTAAAAAGAATAACATGCACACATTCTAAAAGTATCACTGCTGACAATATACGTGAGCGAGCTAACCACATCAGGGTGTTTGGTATGTACTTTGATCTCGGTATTTGTAACAAATGCAGTTCCAAGAAAATTAAGTGATTATAGTTTACAGGGGAAAAGTGTGATGTTTTTATTAATGTTTTTAATCTGAATACTGAGCGCAATTTATATATTCAAGAACACTAGAAATCAATAAAGGGCAAGAGGTTTTAGTCCCTTTACTAGTTAACTGTAACTAAGTGGATATCATACACGAACACTACACGTAGACTTTGTATTAGATCAGTATCTTGTGTGTGTTTGAAGTTATGTCTCGTCCGTACATGTTGCCCACATTGTCGATGCAGTTTTAAGAGACTAGTCATGTTAGGTTTTGGATAGTACAATGCTACATCTGGTTGGTTTACGTGCACCTCGGTCTAACGTTGCATCCGACAATCAATGCTATTAGGTATTTTAGTATGATATCGCGGGGGATCAAATCTACGTGACGGTCATCTTATACATGACACCAGAATCTAACAGTACGATCCAACAATTCATCTAAATAAATAGTATCAAATACCTTTTGAAAATTAATTACTAACAACGTTCTGTAGGATGATGCAAATGGTGTTATGATGCATTGTGTAGGATGATGCAAATGGTGTTATGATGCATTGTGTAGGATGATGCAAATGGTGTTATGATGCATTGTGTAGGATGATGCAAATGGTGTTATGATGCATTGTGTATGATGATGCAAATGGTGTTATGATACATTGTGTAGGATGATGCAAATGGTGTTATGATGCATTGTGTAGGATGATGCAAATGGTGTTATGATGCATTGTGTAGGATGATGCAAATGGTGTTATGGTGCATTGTGTAGGATGATGCAAATGGTGTTATGATGCATTGTGTAGGATGATGCAAATGGTGTTATGGTTTATTGTGTAGGATGATGCAAATGGTGTTATGATGCATTGTGTAGGATGATGCAAATGGTGTTATGATGCATTGTGTAGGATGATGCAAATGGTGTAATATGCATTGTGTAGGATGATGCAAATGGTGTTATGGTGCATTGTGTAGGATGATGCAAATGGTGTTATGATGCATTGTGTAGGATGCTGCAAATGGTGTTATGATGCATTGTGTAGGATGATGCAAATGGTGTAATGATGAATTGTGTAGGATGATGCAAATGGTGTAATGATGCATTGTGTAGGATGATGCAAATGGTGTTATGATGCATTGTGTAGGATGATGCAAATGGTGTAATGATGCATTGTGTAGGATGATGCAAATGGTGTTATGATGCATTGTGTAGGATGATGCAAATGGTGTTATGATGCATTGTGTAGGATGATGCAAATGGTGTTATGGTGCATTGTGTAGGATGATGCAAATGGTGTTATGATGCATTGTGTAGGATGATGCAAATGGTGTTATGATGCATTGTGTAGGATGATGCAAATGGTGTAATGATGCATTGTGTAGGATGATGCAAATGGTGTTATGGTGTATTGTGTAGGATGATGCAAATGGTGTAATGATGCATTGTGTAGGATGATGCAAATGGTATTATGATGCATTGTGTAGGATGATGTAAATGGTGTAATGATGCATTGTGTAGGATGATGTAAATGGCGTCATGATGCATTGTGTAGGGTGATGTAAATGGTGTTATGGTGCATTGTGTAGGATGATGCAAATGGTGTTATGATGCATTGTGTAGGATGATGCAAATGGTGTTATGATGCATTGTGTAGGATGATGCAAATGGTGTTATGATGCATTGTGTAGGATGATGCAAATGGTGTTATGATGCATTGTGTATGATGATGCAAATGGTGTTATGATACATTGTGTAGGATGATGCAAATGGTGTTATGATGCATTGTGTAGGATGATGCAAATGGTGTTATGATGCATTGTGTAGGATGATGCAAATGGTGTTATGGTGCATTGTGTAGGATGATGCAAATGGTGTTATGATGCATTGTGTAGGATGATGCAAATGGTGTTATGGTTTATTGTGTAGGATGATGCAAATGGTGTTATGATGCATTGTGTAGGATGATGCAAATGGTGTTATGATGCATTGTGTAGGATGATGCAAATGGTGTAATATGCATTGTGTAGGATGATGCAAATGGTGTTATGGTGCATTGTGTAGGATGATGCAAATGGTGTTATGATGCATTGTGTAGGATGCTGCAAATGGTGTTATGATGCATTGTGTAGGATGATGCAAATGGTGTAATGATGAATTGTGTAGGATGATGCAAATGGTGTAATGATGCATTGTGTAGGATGATGCAAATGGTGTTATGATGCATTGTGTAGGATGATGCAAATGGTGTAATGATGCATTGTGTAGGATGATGCAAATGGTGTTATGATGCATTGTGTAGGATGATGCAAATGGTGTTATGATGCATTGTGTAGGATGATGCAAATGGTGTTATGGTGCATTGTGTAGGATGATGCAAATGGTGTTATGATGCATTGTGTAGGATGATGCAAATGGTGTTATGATGCATTGTGTAGGATGATGCAAATGGTGTAATGATGCATTGTGTAGGATGATGCAAATGGTGTTATGGTGTATTGTGTAGGATGATGCAAATGGTGTAATGATGCATTGTGTAGGATGATGCAAATGGTATTATGATGCATTGTGTAGGATGATGTAAATGGTGTAATGATGCATTGTGTAGGATGATGTAAATGGCGTCATGATGCATTGTGTAGGGTGATGTAAATGGTGTTATGGTGCATTGTGTAGGATGATGCAAATGATGTTATGATGCATTGTGTAGGATGATGCAAATGGTGTTATGATGCATTGTGTAGGATGATGCAAATGGTGTTATGATGCATTGTGTAGGATGATGTAAATGGTGTTATGATGCATTGTGTAGGATGGTGTAAATGGTGTTATGGTGCATTGTGTAGGATGATGCAAATGGTGTAGTGATGCATTGTGTAGGATGTTGCAAATGGTGTAATGATGCATTGTGTAGGGTGTTGCAATTGGTGTTATGATGCATTGTGTAGGATGATGTAAATGGTGTTATGGTACATTGGGTAGGGTGTTGCAAATGGTGTTATGATGCATTGTGTAGGATGATGCAAATGGTGTTATGATGCATTGGTGTAGGATGATGCAAATGGTGTAATGATGCATTGTGTAGGATGATGCAAATGGTGTTATGATGCATTGTGTAGGATGATGCAAATGGTGTAATGATGCATTGTGTAGGATGATGCAAATGGTGTTATGGTGTATTGTGTAGGATGATGCAAATGGTGTAATGATGCATTGTGTAGGATGATGCAAATGGTATTATGATGCATTGTGTAGGATGATGTAAATGGTGTAATGATGCATTGTGTAGGATGATGTAAATGGCGTTATGATGCATTGTGTAGGATGATGTAAATGGTGTTATGGTGCATTGTATAGGATGATGCAAATGGTGTTATGATGCCTTGTGTAGGATGATGCAAATGGTGTTATGATGCATTGTGTAGGATGATGCAAATGGTGTTATGATGCATTGTGTAGGATGATGAAAATGGTGTTATGATGCATTGTGTAGGATGATGTAAATGGTGTTATGGTGCATTGTGTAGGATGATGCAAATGGTGTAATGATGCATTGTGTAGGATGTTGCAAATGGTGTAATGATGCATTGTGTAGGATGATGCAAATGGTGTTATGATTCATTGTGTAGGATGATGCAAATGGTGTAATGATGCATTGTGTAGGATGATGCAAATGGTGTTATGATGCATTGTGTAGGATGATGCAAATGGTGTTATGATGCATTGTGTAGGATGATGCAAATGGTGTTATGGTGCATTGTGTAGGATGATGCAAATGGTGTTATGATGCATTGTGTAGGATGCTGCAAATGGTGTTATGATGCATTGTGTAGGATGATGCAAATGGTGTAATGATGCATTGTGTAGGATGATGCAAATGGTGTTATGATGCATTGTGTAGGATGATGCAAATGGTGTAATGATGCATTGTGTAGGATGATGCAAATGGTGTTATGGTGTATTGTGTAGGATGATGCAAATGGTGTAATGATGCATTGTGTAGGATGATGCAAATGGTATTATGATGCATTGTGTAGGATGATGCAAATGATGTTATGATGCATTGTGTAGGATGATGCAAATGATGTTATGATGCATTGTGTAGGATGATGCAAATGGTGTTATGATGCATTGTGTAGGATGATGTAAATGGTGTTATGATGCATTGTGTAGGATGATGTAAATGGTGTTATGGTGCATTGCGTAGGATGATGCAAATGGTGTAGTGATGCATTGTGTAGGATGTTGCAAATGGTGTAATGATGCATTGTGTAGGGTGTTGCAATTGGTGTTATGATGCATTGTGTAGGATGATGTAAATGGTGTTATGGTACATTGGGTAGGGTGTTGCAAATGGTGTTATGATGCATTGTGTAAGGTGTTTCATAAAATTATGTTTTGTTTAACAATTTGAAATAAAATGTTACAATTAGTGAAATAACACAATTTGTCATTAATTAATTTATATATTTAATTATTAAAAATTTATATATATATATATATATATATTATTATTATTAATAATTAAACTCTAGCTCTCGTTGATTTCCGTTGAAAGTATTATAGCGCCATTTGTGCACCATTTGCACAATATGATACAAAAACACTCATTTCGAGTGGAGTGCAAAGGTATTTATGTATGTGTTTGCATTATTATACATTTACGTGACTCCATATTTTAGAAACCAGTGTTTATTTCTACACAATGACAACGGTACATCAACAATTACACTTATTTAAATATGTTTCCCAAAACGACTGCCGCATGAAGCCAAACGTATACAATTTCTAGTTAATAAAATATTCCTAAATAGATTTGAATCAGTAAAAGATTGCTGTTAGGTGATGCGTGCAGTGCAGAGCCTGTATGTGGAGTTTATAAACACGCATTAGCCGGAGTGGGTGGAGAGTTAACACGCTAGAGTGGGAATCTCAAAGAGACGTGATTCATAAATAGGACCGCAAGGCTGTAAATAAATCTATTTTATATGGATTAGAAAGATATATGTATCACTTAAGCAGTGGGATTAAAACAGTATAAATTATCAAATGATTTATATTTTTAATAAGTCTTTAGTACAATGTGTTTCACTTTTTATTCATGTCAAGTTCTTGGCATTTGATTTTAAACAACATTCTATTTCTGAAATTCACAGTGTAAGATTTCACGGCCTCAAGCCCGGCTACCACTGGGCACGGGTATGAGCCTGATATGTTCGAGGAAGCAGAACAATTCCACAACGGGTATATCGTCTAACTATCACGTGCATAACGTCTAACTATAACGTGTATATCGTTTAACTATAACGTGTATAACGTCTAACAATAACGTGTATAACGTCTAACAATAACGTGTATAACGTCTAACTATAGCTTGTATAACGTCTAACTATAACGTGTGTAACGTCTAACTATAGCGTGTATAACGTCTAACAATAACGTGTATAACGTCTAACTATTACGTGTATAACGTCTAACTATGACGTGTATAACGTCTAACTATAACGTGTATAACGCCTAACAATAACGTGTATAACGTCTAACTATAACGTGTATAACGTCCAACTATAACGTGTATAACGTATAACTATATCGTGTATAACGTCTAACTATAACGTGTATAACGTCTAACTATAGCGTGTATAACGTCTAACTATAACGTGTATAACGTCTAAATATAACGTGTATAACGTCTAACCAAAGCGCGTATAACGCCTAACTATAGCGTGTATAACGTCTAACTATAACGTGTATAACGTCTAACTATAACGTGTATAACGTCTAACTATAGCGTGTATAACGTCTAACCATAGCGTGCATAACGTCTAACTATAGCTTGTATATCGTCTAACTATAACGTGTATAACGTCTAACTATAGCGTGCATAACGTCTAACTATAGCTTGTATATCGTCTAACAATACCGTGTATAACGTCTAACCATAGCTTGCATAACGTCTAACTATAGCTTGTATAACGTTTAACAATAGCGTGTATAACATCTAACTATTGCGTGTATAACGTCTAACTATAGCTTGTATAACGTCTAACTATAGCGTGTATAACGTCTAACAATAGCGTGTATAACGTCTAACAATTGCGTGCATAACGTCTAATAATAGCTTGTATAACGTCTAACTATAGCGTATATACCGTCTAACAATAGCGTGTATAACTTCTAACTATAGCGTGTATAACGTCTAACAATAGCGTGCATAACGTCTAACAATAGCGTACATAACGTCTAACAATAGCGTGTATAACGTCTAACTATGACGTGTATAACGTCTAACAATAACGTGTATAATGTCTAACTATAACGTGTATAACGTCTAACTATAACGTGTATAACGTCTAACTATAACGTGTATAACGTCTAACTATGACGAGTATAACGTCTAACTATGACGTGTATAACGTCTAACTATAGCGTGTATAACGTCTAACAATAACGTGTATAACGTCTAACTATTACGTGTATAACGTCTAGCTATTACGTGTATAACGTCTAACTATGACGTGTATAACGTCTAACTATAACGTGTATAACGTCTAACTATAACGTGTATAACGTCTAACAGTAACGTGTATAACGTCTAACTATAACGTGTATAACGTCTAACTATGACGTGTATAACGTCTAACTATAACGTGTATAACGTCTAACTATGACGTGTATAACGTCTAACTATAACGTGTATAACGTCTAACAGTAACGTGTATAACGTCTAACTATTACGTGTATAACGTCTAACTATAACGTGTATAACGTCTAACTATAACGTGTATAACGTCTAACTATAACGTGTATATCGTCTAATTATAGCGTGTATAACGTCTAACTATAGCGCGTATATCGTTTAAATATAACGTGCATAACGTCTAACCAAAGCGCGTATAACGTCTAACAATAGCGTGTATAACGTCTAACTATAACGTGTATAACGTCTAAATATATCGTGTATAACGTCTAACTATAGCGTGTATAACGTCTAACTATAACGTGTATAACGTCTAACTATAACGTGTATAACGCCTAACGATAGCGTGTATAACGTCTAACTATAGCTTGTATAACGTCTAACTATAGCTTGTATAACGTCTAACTATAACGTGTATAACGTCTAACAATAGCGTGTATAACGTCTAACAATAGCTTGTATAACGTCTAACAATAGCTTGTATAACGTCTAACTATAGCGTGTATAACGTTTAACCATAGCGTGTATAACGTCTAACTATAACGTGTGAAACGTCTAACCATAACGTGTATAACGTCTAACCATAACGTGTGTAACGTCTAACTATAACGTGTATAACGTCTAACTATAACGTATATAACGTCTAACTATAACGTGTATAACGTCTAACTATAACGTGTATAACGTCTAACTATAACGTGTATAACGTCTAACTATAACGTGTGTAACGTCTAACCATAACGTGTATAACGTCTAACTATAACGTATATAACGTCTAACTATAACGTGTATAACGTCTAACTATAACGTGTATAACGTCTAACTATAACATCTATAGCATCTAGCTATAACGTGTATGACATGTAGAACGCTAATGATAAGTAAGTAATTAAGTAAGTAAGTAAGTAAGTAAGTAAGTAAGCAAGCAAGCAAGCAAGCAAATATTTTATTATGGTGACATGTGCATTAACATAGTTACAATACATACATATAAACAAATACATATAGCACATTACACAGTAAATACTTTCAAGCGCAATCATTATTACATTGCATGGCTACGAGCAACACTTTCAAGCTCTGGAATTATTACATTACATGGCTACGAGCTAATACGTTCAAGCTCTGGAATTATAACAGTGCTTGGCTACGAGCTAATACTTTCAAGCTCTAGAATTATTACATTGCATGGCTACGAGCTAATACTTTTAAGTTCTATAGAATTATTACAGTACATGGCTACGAGCTAATACTTTCAAGTTCTATAGAATTATTACAGTACATGGCTACGAGCTAATACTTTCAAGCTCTAGAATTATTACATTACATGGCTACGAGCTAATACTTTCAAGTTCTAGAATTATTACATTGCATGGCTACGAGCTAATACTTTCAAGCTATATATAATTATTACATTACATGGCTACGAGCTAATACTTTCAAGCTCTAGAATTATTACATTACATGGCTACGAGCTAATACCTTCAAGCTCTAGAATTATTACATTACATGGCTACGAGCTAATACTTTCAAGCTCTATAGAATTATTACATTACATGGCTACGAGCTAATACTTTCAAGCACTATAGAATTATTACATTACATGGCTACGAGCTAATACTTTCAAGCTCTAGAATTATTACATTCATGGCTACGAGCTAATACTTTCAAGCTCTAGAATTATTACATTGCATGGCTACGAGCTAATACTTTCAAGCTCTAGAATTATTACATTACATGGCTACGAGCTAATACTTTCAAGCTCTAGAATTATTACATTGCATGGCTACGAGCTAATACTTTCAAGCTCTAGAATTATTACATTGCATGGCTACGAGCTAATACTTTCAAGCTCTAGAATTATTACATTGCATGGCTACGAGCTAATACTTTCAAGCTCTAGAATTATTACAGTGCATGGCTACGAGCTAATACTTTCAAGCTATATAGAATTATCACAGTGCATGGCTACGAGCTAATACTTTCAAGCTCTAGAATTATTACATTGCATGGCTACGAGCTAATACTTTCAAGCTCTAGAATTATTACATTGCATGGCTACGAGCTAATACTTTCAAGCTCTAGAATTATTACATTGTATGGCTACGAGCTAATACTTTCAAGCTCTAGAATTATTACATTGCATGGCTACGAGCTAATACTTTCAAGCTCTAGAATTATTACAGTTCATGGCTACGAGCTAATACTTGCAAGCTCTATAGAATTATTACATTGCAGGGCTACGAGATCAGATTATATGTCATTGCTGCGATGCCCTTTCCAACACCAATGTTACACAGAGAGGCAATTGTCACGTGAATAAAATTAGTGTTTTTTATGGTACAACCATAAGATTATTGATTGCTTCTTTGAATTGTGAATTCTTGCCCCACTTCCAACTTTTACTTTGTTGTGTAAAATGGCTTCGCATTGTGTCAATGAAATAATACGTTTCGGAACATTGTTTATTGTACATAAACACCAACAATGTTTCAAATACCATGTTCCGTAGAACAATATATCATTTTCATTTCGATTAATGATTACGGCTATCAGTTTCATATCTGCCCGTTATTGCTACCTTAATTGGCCGACTAAGCTAACGTGAAATAACAGAATGTTGTACTCATAGAATATCTCGATTTGACGTCGTCTCGTTTTAGTGAACAAACGAAACATCTAGCGAATAAAACTGCATATAAATCAATTTTTGCATTCATAAAAGTAACACCAGCAGTAATATTATTAATATAGAGCCGGATATTATTTTTGGTATATTCATTTGAAGCTATGTCCCACGGTCGCATATAGCTGGCGATAATTGCCACTGCTATTGACTGCATGATTCAAGCGTTTAGGTATATAAAGTGTACGCAGCGGGTGATACTAGGCTCACAAATGATCCGGAAAGAATTCAGAGTTTGCTTTAATGGCATTAGGGCGTTAATTACCCAGCCATTAACTTATACAGTCGCCGAACGATCCAACTTGAGGGTAATGACTCGGAAGGTTACCGTATACAGGACTGTGGTTTTGTATTACCGTCACGGTAGAGGGCTTCTGTTGATGTATTTGTCGCTGGTAATGCTGGTTGTACGTAATACAGAATTGCGAATAGATTATTTAGCTTCAGGATGGTACACCTCATAACTAAAACATTGCAAATTAATTGTTTTGTCTGAAAACAATAATGGCGACACGTTTCCGTTAGTCCCTTTCCTGCACAGTGACGGTGAACGTTGAGATATTTTCGAATAAACGTGATACCAAGCAATGTTTTTGGTACCAAGCAATGTTTTTGGTACCAAGCAATGTTTTTGGTACCAAGCAATGTTTTATCATGTAACGTTGTATCATTGGTCATTCTATATCTTAGTCGTGATCATATTTAACCTAGGATGCAATAACAGAATAGGACTAACACAAACAGTTTACTTTAATTAGTATTAATAATCTTCATCTGTTCAGTTCGCTAGCCATAGTTGTTAGTGTACCCAGAGAGGTATTCCTGAAACAAAGTGTCATATGATGCATACACCTAGACGCTATTAATGGCTAGTTGGTAGTGTACCCGGAGAGGTATTCCTGAAACAATATGATGCATACACATAGACGCTATTAATGGCTAGTTGGTAGTGTACCCGGAGAGGTATTCCTGAAACAAAGTGTGATATGATGCATACACCTAGACGCCATTAATGGCTAGTTGGTAGTGTACCCAGAGAGGTATTCCTGAAACAATATGATGCATACACCTAGACGCCATTAATGGCTAGTTGGTAGTGTACCCAGAGAGGTATTCCTGAAACAATATGATGCATACACCTAGACGCCATTACTGGCTAGTTGGTAGTGTACCCAGAGAGGTATTCCTGAAACAATATGATGCATACACCTAGACGCCATTAATGGCTAGTTGGTAGTGTACCCAGAGAGGTATTCCTGAAACAATATGATGCATACACCTAGACGCCATTAATGGCTAGTTGGTAGTGTACCCAGAGAGGTATTCCTGAAACAATATGATGCATACACCTAGACGCCATTAACTAACTTCTTACTGCGTCCGAAGCAAATGTTCAATATCATCCAATTAGCATAAAATAGTAGATCGACGATACATTTGATCGGTTCTCCCAATTATATTATAGGTCACAGGTACAAGCTCAGATATCTGCCTAGTACTTATTTATCACTTATGAGTGGTGAAACTTTACATTTCAAAGATCAATATTATTTTCCTGCCTAGAGAAGAACCATAATATATTCTTTCGTTCTAATACCTTTCAGTCTACTGCTGTTAACTTATAGTAAGTAAGTAAGTAAGTAATTTGTTTATAATAGTGACCTGTGTACATATCAGACACTATTTACATATAAATTATACAATTAAATACACCCGGCCCAATGGGCCTATAAGTCACTTACAAATATAATACTAGAAACATATCACATGATAAAACACATACAACATTATTTCTATGTAAAATGTTCATTTCTTGATTACATGTATACTGAAATAAATAATGTTTAAACTAAAGGTCAGCGGTATATGTATGTGCTAGTTATACCGATTACAGCCTGCGAAACATTTACAATATTATATAATTTAAGCATCATTCTAAATTGATAATATGATACATGTATGTTGATGTGGACACATCGCACATCAATAAGTTATACATGTTAAAGTAAATACAGAACATGTTGTAAACATGAACGCGTAATTACAGAATAACTATATGTCATTCAAATCAGAAAAAGCAAAGTGCATTCTTTCAAATGCTTTAATCAATGTATTTACGGATATTATGTACATGTAGTACCAGTGGAAGGGTTGTTTGTTGAATGTATTTACGGATATTATGTACATGTAGTGCCAGTGGAAGGGTTGTTTGTTGAATGTATTTACGGATATTATGTACATGTAGTGCCAGTGGAAGGGTTGTTTGTTGAATGTATTTACGGATATTATGTACATGTAGTACCAGTGGAAGGGTTGTTTGTTTGTTGAATGTATTTACGGATATTATGTACATGTAGTACCAGTGGAAGGGTTGTTTGTTTGTTGAATGTATTTACGGATATTATGTACATGTAGTACCAGTGGAAGGGTTGTTTGTTTGTTGAATGTATTTACGGATATTATGTACATGTAGTACCAGTGGAAGGGTTGTTTGTTTGTTGAATGTATTTACGGATATTATGTACATGTAGTACCAGTGGAAGGGTTGTTTGTTTGTTGAATGTATTTACGGATATTATGTACATGTAGTACCAGTGGAAGGGTTGTTTGTTTGTTGAATGTATTTACGGATATTATGTACATGTAGTACCAGTGGAAGGGTTGTTTGTTTGTTGAATGTATTTACGGATATTATGTACATGTAGTACCAGTGGAAGGGTTGTTTGTTTGTTGAATGTATTTACGGATATTATGTACATGTAGTACCAGTGGAAGGGTTGTTTGTTTGTTGAATGTATTTACGGATATCATGTACATATAGTGCCAGTGTCATTTTATGAGACATATTGTGTTATGTACTCTCAAATTGCTTTGGGGAGCGGGGGAATGCATAACCATACCACCCACATACTATCTATATTGTGGGTATATTATTGATATACAAATATTGATACTGAGTGTGTGTGTAGTGTAGTGAAAATGTACCTTATATTGGTAGCTTGTGTCATGCTTCGTGTACTAACACCGGTATGATGCAATTCTGTAAGTCGGGCAGATGTAGGCCTATATTAGATCCGAGTAGCCAATGGTATATTATTCCTTAATATTGTAGTTTCTTCGAGCACGAACCAGGAGCCTTGAGACGGATAGCTCAATGACATTGATCCGGTTCTGTCGCAACGAGAACTCGGAGAGGACGAATCTGCTGTACGGAACGACTGCGTGATTCTGCCGGTGTGAGTTGGTGGGGTCACTATAGAGTGACACGGTTCAGTTGTTAGCAATGGCTGGGCAAGGCTGTCCAGCATCGAGTCCGCCGTCAGAGGACAGGGTACTTCAGAGTGTAAACAGACGATGGTAAGAAGTATCGTGTGTCGTAACTTCAGGAAATGTGCATTTTATCTGTGAACGGCATGATTAGCCAATGCGCACTAGAAGAACAATGAGCACGTATGTGTGATCCGCATTAGCAGCCAATGCGCACTATAAGAACAATGAGCACGTATGTGTGATCCGCATTAGTAGCCAATGCGCACTAGAAGAACAATGAGCACGTATGTGTGATCCGCGTTAGCAGCCAATGTGGAATAGAAGAACAATGAGCACGTATGTGTGATCCGCATTAGTAGCCAATGCGCACTAGAAGAACAATGAGCACGTATGTGTGATCCGCATTAGTAGCCAATGCGCACTAGAAGAACAATGAGCACGTATGTGTGATCCGCATTAGTAGCCAATGCGCACTAGAAGAACAATGAGCACGTATGTGTGATCCGCATTAGTAGCCAATGCGCACTAGAAGAACAATGAGCACGTATGTGTGATCCGCATTAGTAGCCAATGCGCACTAGAAGAACAATGAGCACGTATGTGTGATCCGCATTAGTAGCCAATGAACACTAGAAGAACAATGAGCACGTATGTGTGATCCGCATTAGTAGCCAATGTGCATTAGAAGAACAATGAGCACGTATGTGTGATCCGCATTAGCAGCCAATGCGCACTAGAAGAACAATGAGCACGTATGTGTGATCCGCATTAGTAGCCAATGCGCACTAGAAGAACAATGAGCACGTATGTGTGATCCGCATTAGTAGCCAATGCGCACTAGAAGAACAATGAGCACGTATGTGTGATCCGCATTAGTAGCCAATGCACACTAGAAGAACAATGAGCACGTATGTGTGATCCGCATTAGTAGCCAATGCGCACTAGAAGAACAATGAGCACGTATGTGTGATCCGCATTAGTAGCCAATGCGCACTAGAAGAACAATGATCACGTATGTGTGATCCGCGTTAGCAGCCAATGTGCAATAGAAGAACAATGAGCACGTATGTGTGATCCGCATTAGTAGCCAATGCGCACTAGAAGAACAATGAGCACGTATGTGTGATCCGCATTAGTAGCCAATGCGCACTAGAAGAACAATGAGCACGTATGTGTGATCCGCATTAGTAGCCAATGCGCACTAGAAGAACAATGAGCACGTATGTGTGATCCGCGTTAGCAGCCAATGTGCACTAGAAGAACAATGAGCACGTATGTGTGATCCGTATTAGTAGCCAATGCGCACTAGAAGAACAATGAGCACGTATGTGTGATCCGCGTTAGCAGCCAATGTGCACTAGAAGAACAATGAGCACGTATGTGTGATCCGCGTTAGCAGCCAATGTGCAATAGAAGAACAATGAGCACGTATGTGTGATCCGCATTAGTAGCCAATGCGCACTAGAAGAACAATGAGCACGTATGTGTGATCCGCATTAGTAGCCAATGCGCACTAGAAGAACAATGAGCACGTATGTGTGATCCGCATTAGTAGCCAATGCGCACTAGAAGAACAATGAGCACGTATGTGTGATCCGCGTTAGCAGCCAATGTGCAATAGAAGAACAATGAGCACGTATGTGTGATCCGCATTAGTAGCCAATGCGCACTAGAAGAACAATGAGCACGTATGTGTGATCCGCATTAGCAGCCAATGCGCACTAGAAGAACAATGAGCACGTATGTGTGATCCGCATTAGTAGCCAATGCGCACTAGAAGAACAATGAGCACGTATGTGTGATCCGCATTAGTAGCCAATGCGCACTAGAAGAACAATGAGCACGTATGTGTGATCCGCATTAGTAGCCAATGCGCACTAGAAGAACAATGAGCACGTATGTGTGATCCGCATTAGTAGCCAATGAGCACTAGAAGAACAATGAGCACGTATGTGTGATCCGCATTAGTAGCCAATGTGCATTAGAAGAACAATGAGCACGTATGTGTGATCCGCATTAGCAGCCAATGCGCACTAGAAGAACAATGAGCACGTATGTGTGATCCGCATTAGTAGCCAATGCGCACTAGAAGAACAATGAGCACGTATGTGTGATCCGCATTAGTAGCCAATGCGCACTAGAAGAACAATGAGCACGTATGTGTGATCCGCATTAGTAGCCAATGCGCACTAGAAGAACAATGAGCACGTATGTGTGATCCGCATTAGTAGCCAATGCGCACTAGAAGAACAATGAGCACGTATGTGTGATCCGCATTAGTAGCCAATGCGCACTAGAAGAACAATGAGCACGTATGTGTGATCCGCGTTAGCAGCCAATGTGCAATAGAAGAACAATGAGCACGTATGTGTGATCCACATTAGTAGCCAATGCGCACTAGAAGAACAATGAGCACGTATGTGTGATCCGCATTAGTAGCCAATGCGCACTAGAAGAACAATGAGCACGTATGTGTGATCCGCATTAGTAGCCAATGCGCACTAGAAGAACAATGAGCACGTATGTGTGATCCGCGTTAGCAGCCAATGTGCACTAGAAGAACAATGAGCACGTATGTGTGATCCGTATTAGTAGCCAATGCGCACTAGAAGAACAATGAGCACGTATGTGTGATCCGCGTTAGCAGCCAATGTGCACTAGAAGAACAATGAGCACGTATGTGTGATCCGCGTTAGCAGCCAATGTGCAATAGAAGAACAATGAGCACGTATGTGTGATCCGCATTAGTAGCCAATGCGCACTAGAAGAACAATGAGCACGTATGTGTGATCCGCATTAGCAGCCAATGCGCACTAGAAGAACAATGAGCACGTATGTGTGATCCGCATTAGTAGCCAATGCGCACTAGAAGAACAATGAGCACGTATTTGTGATCCGCGTTAGCAGCCAATGTGCACTAGAAGAACAATGAGCACGTATGTGTGATCCGCGTTAGCAGCCAATGTGCAATAGAAGAACAATGAGCACGTATGTGTGATCCGCATTAGTAGCCAATGTGCAATAGAAGAACAATGAGCACGTATGTGTGATCCGCATGATTAGCCGATGTGTATTATAACTAAATTCACCCTATCTAAAAGCTAACTACATTCGAAACGTGATTACCACTGCTATTATTATTGTATGTATAAAAGTTTGCAAATGTACTCCGAGTTAGTTGGTTCTACCTGGGTGCCGTCCTACATGAAATACTGCACCCAGTGATGCCTGTGGTCACCCTCCACAAAAAATAGTCGATGAGTCGACATATCACTTAATCCATCGGTGATATTTTAAACAACATAACAAAACAAGTAAAAACAAATACATTATAGCAACATATATTAGTCACTCGAGTTTGCAAGTGTATATGTGGTCAGTAATGTGTTGGAGGCTGTAGGTGTAGTGGAAGATATGTACTTAAATACCGTCTCCGTGGCATAGTGGTTACGGCGTCCGCCTACGGAGCGGGAGGTCGAATGTTCGAAAAGGTTCGAACCTAGTTAGTTGTTCATTCTGATATGGCCTGTTGGTGAGCCGCCAGCTAGTTAAATAACGGTTACCGATCAGCCAGGCTCTTGGCCTTCAATGATGGGATTCGGGAAGTACTGATGTCCATAGGAGGTGTCTCATAATTCAGTAATGGATGACCCTTTCAATAGGGGTGACACTATTATACACAAACAAGTTGCTCTATATCAAAAACACAACACCAATAACACATCCAATATGATAAGATATATGTGTGAGACTAACCTTATTGTACTAGCACAGGTTGAACCATGGGTGAAGATTCCTTAGGTACACCCACTGCATTATTATGGCGGTGGATGCCATCAGGAATGGGGTCTCGAGAGATATATTGTTCTTTGGACAGGCAATAGAGCTAAAATAAATGTGCATAAACTAATAGTCGATGCAGTGCGTGTATTTGTTAGCTTAAGATGTGTGTATGTGTGCACTGTATATCTTCTGTATCACCCTGCATGAGTTATTGCGTAATCAACACAACACACACACACATTAAAAAGCATGCTTACACACATACTCAAAGTAATATAAGACACACAGAGTGCCATGTGGAAGACTTAATGATTCGCCGACTTATAATACTCAACATGTTATACTTGTTTTCCGCAAGACTTCACATTGAATTTATCCATGTCTATTAAACATTGAACACAATAAGATGAAAAAGAAATTATTTCAAATGCTTCAATTGGGAGAATATTAAATGAAGGTTTACAAAAATAAAGATCAAAACGGTTCTCGGCGTGAAAATGATTGCAATATTTCACGGGCGGACGTCCCAACAGGGAGACGTATTGAGATTGCGATTCTACTAAGTGCCATGCTCAATGAGGCAAAAATCGTTTCAAGTATGAAAGGGGAAAATGCTTCAAAATCTCATGATGCAGAAAATCGGGCTGTATGCAACCAAATATCACGGCATTAATTGCCCAATGTAATTTCGCTTATCAACTGATAAAACATGGTTGTCACGTGGTCACGTGATGACGTAACGGAGTGCCATATTGCACTTAATATGGTCCCGTGGCTTTTGCACTTTTGCTTTGCTCTAAACTAATTACAATTTATTTCGAGTCAGTAATTCCGAGTTTTATAGCTCTTCGTTTCGGAAGTAATTGCTGTATTGTTACTGAGAAGGTGCGTAATATGCATGATATATTGCCAATTGTGCTGTTGATCAGGTCATACAATATACTTGCATTGTTAGTTTATGCACGTTTCTTTTAGCTCGATAGCGAAACAATTTATTAAAAGGGTAGTTTAATCGCTCTCGAGACCTCATTGTTGATGCAATCCATCGACATGAGGTAGAGAGAAGAGGCAATGCGTCTTTCAGTATCTTGCATAAATACACCAGTACTGTTATTCTGGCTGGGTTCATCCTCACCATGCGAGGCGGACACGGTATGCATTACACCACAGAGGGCCCTTGCATACCAACATGCGAGGCGGACACGGTATGCATTACACCACAGAGGGCCTTTGTATACCACCATGCGAGGCGGACACGGTATGCATTACACCACAGAGCTCCCTTGCATACCAATATGTGAGGCGGACACGTTATGCATTACACCACAGAGGGCCCTTGCATACCACCATGTGAGGCGGACACGTTATGCATTACACCCCAGAGGGCCCTTGCATACCAACATGCGAGGCGGACACGGTATGCATGCATTACACCACAGAGGGCCCTTGCATACCAACATGTGAGGCGGACACGGTATGCATTACATCACAGAGGGCCCTTGCATCCTCACCATGCGAGGCGGACACATTATGCATCACACCACAGAAGGCCCTTGCATACCACCATGCGAGGCGGACACGTTATGCATTACACCACAGAGGGCCCTTGCATACCACCATGTGAGGCGGACACGGTATGCATTACACCACAGAGGGCCCTTGCATACCAACATGCGAGGCGGACACGGTATGCATTACACCACAGAGGGCCCTTCCATACCAACATGCGAGGCAGACACGTTATGCATTACACCACAGAGGGCCCTTACATACCACCATGTGAGGCGGACACGGTATGCATTACAACAAAGAGGGCCCTTGCATACCAACATGCGAGGTGGACACGGTATGCATTACACCCCAGAGGGCCCTTGCGTCCTCAACATGCGAGGCAGACACGTTATGCATTACACCAGAGAGGGCCCTTGCATACCAACATGTGAGGCGGACACGTTATGCATTACACGCCAGAGGGCCCTTGCATACCAACATGCGAGGCGGACAAGGTATGCATGCATTACACCACAGAGGGCCCTTGCATACCAACATGTGAGGCGGACACGGTATGCATTACATCACAGAGGGCCCTTGCATCCTCACCATGCGAGGCGGACACGTTATGCATCACACCACAGAAGGCCCTTGCATACCACCATGCGAGGCGGACACGTTATGCATTACACCACAGAGGGCCCTTGCATACCACCATGTGAGGCGGACACGGTATGCATTACACCACAGAGGGCCCTTGCATACCAACATGCGTGGCGGACACGGTATGCATTACACCACAGAGGGCCCTTGCATACCAACATGCGAGGCAGACACGTTATGCATTACACCACAGAGGGCCCTTACATACCACCATGTGAGGCGGACACGGTATGCATTACACCACAGAGGGCCCTTGCATACCAATATGCGAGGTGGACACGGTATGCATTACACCCCAGAGGGCCCTTGCATCCTCAACATGCGAGGCAGACACGTTATGCATTACACCCCAGAGAGCCCTTGCATCCTCAACATGCGAGGCAGACACGTTATGCATTACACCACAGAGGGCCCTTGCATACCAACATGTGAGGCGGAAACGGTATGCATTACACTACAACGGGCCCTTGCATACCAATATGTGAGGCGGACACGGTATGCATTACACCACAGAGGGCCCTTGCATCCTCGCCATGCGAGGCGGACACGGTATGCATTACACCGCAGAGGGCCATTGCATCCTCGCCATGCGAGGCGGACACGGTATGCATTACACCCCAGAGGGCCCTTGCATACCACCATGCGAGGCGGACACGGTATGCATTACACCACAGAGGGCCCTTGCATACCAACATGCGAGGCGGACACGGTATGCATTACACCACAGAGGGCCCTTGCATACCAACATGCGAGGCAGACACGTTATGTATTACACCACAGAGGGCCCTTACATACCACCATGTGAGGCGGACACGGTATGCATTACAACAAAGAGGGCCCTTGCATACCAACATGCGAGGTGGACACGGTATGCATTACACCCCAGAGGGCCCTTGCGTCCTCAACATGCGAGGCAGACACGTTATGCATTACACCACAGAGGGCCCTTGCATATCAACATGTGAGGCGGACACGTTGTGCATTACACCCCAGAGGGCCCTTGCATACCAACATGCGAGGCGGACAAGGTATGCATGCATTACACCACAGAGGGCCCTTGCATACCAACATGTGAGGCGGACACGGTATGCATTACATCACAGAGGGCCCTTGCATCCTCACCATGCGAGGCGGACACGTTATGCATCACACCACAGAAGGCCCTTGCATACCACCATGCGAGGCGGACACGTTATGCATTACACCACAGAGGGCCCTTGCATACCACCATGTGAGGCGGACACGGTATGCATTACACCACAGAGGGCCCTTGCATACCAACATGCGAGGCGGACACGGTATGCATTACACCACTGAGGGCCCTTGCATACCAACATGCGAGGCAGACACGTTATGCATTACACCACAGAGGGCCCTTACATACCACCATGTGAGGCGGACACGGTATGCATTACACCACAGAGGGCCCTTGCATACCAATATGCGAGGTGGACACGGTATGCATTACACCCCAGAGGGCCCTTGCATCCTCAACATGCGAGGCAGACACGTTATGCATTACACCACAGAGAGCCCTTGCATCCTCAACATGCGAGGCAGACACGTTATGCATTACACCACAGAGGGCCCTTGCATACCAACATGCGAGGCGGACACGTTATGCATTACACCACAGAGGGCCCTTGCATACCAACATGCGAGGCGGACACGGTATGCATTACACCACAGAGGGCCCTTGCATACCAACATGTGAGGCGGACACGGTATGCATTACACCACAGAGGGCCCTTGCATACCAACATGCGAGGCGGACACGGTATGCATTACACCACAGAGGGCCCTTGCATACTACATGCGAGGCGGACACGGTATGCATTACACCACAGAGGGCCCTTGCATCCTCCCATGCGAGGCGGACACGTTATGCATTACACCACAGAGGGCCCTTGCATACCAACATGCGAGGCGGACACGGTATGCATTACAGCACAGAGAGCCCTTGCATACCACCATGTGAGGCGGACACGTTATGCATTACACCCCAGAGGGCCCTTGCATCCCACAATGCGAGGCGGACACGTTATGCATTACACCACAGAGGGCCATTGCATACTACCATGCGAGGCAGAAAGGTTATGCATTACACCACAGAGGGCCCTTGCATACCAACAAGCGAGGCGGACACGGTATGCATTACACCACAGAGGGCCCTTGCATACCAACATGCGAGGCGGACACGTTATGCATTACACCACAGAGGGCCCTTGCATACCAACATGCGAGGCGGACACGGTATGCATTACACCACAGAGGGCCCTTGCATACCACCATGCGAGGCGGACACGTTATGCATTACACCACAGAGGGCCCTTGCATCCTCACCATGCGAGGCGGACACGTTATGCATTACACCACAGAGGGCCCTTGCATACCAACATGTGAGGCGGACACGTTATGCATTACACCCCAAGGGCCCTTGCATACCAACATGCGAGGCGGACAAGGTATGCATTACACCACAGAGGGCCCTTGCATACCAACATGTGAGGCGGACACGGTATGCATTACATCACAGAGGGCCCTTGCATCCTCACCATGCGAGGCGGACACGTTATGCATCACACCACAGAAGGCCCTTGCATACCACCATGCGAGGCGGACACGTTATGCATTACACCACAGAGGGCCCTTGCATACCACCATGTGAGGCGGACACGGTATGCATTACACCACAGAGGGCCCTTGCATCCTCACCATGCGAGGCGGACACGGTATGCATTACACCACAGAGGGCCCTTGCATACCACCATGCGAGGCAGACACGTTATGCATTACACCACAGAGGGCCCTTGCATACCACCATGTGAGGCGGACACGGTATGCATTACACCACAGAGGCCCTTGCATACCAACATGCGAGGCGGACACGTTATGCATTACACCACAGAGGGCCCTTGCATACCACCATGCGAGGCGGACACGGTATGCATTACACCACAGAGGGCCCTTGCATCCTCACCATGTGAGGCGGACACGGTATGCATTACACCACAGAGGGCCATTGCATACCACCATGTGAGGCGGACACACCACAGAGGGCCCTTGCATACCAACATGTGAGGCGAACACGATATGCATTACACCACAGAGGGTCCTTGCATACCACCATGTGAGGCGGACACGGTATGCATTACACCACAGAGGGCCCTTGCATACCAACATGTGAGGCGGACACAGTATACATTACACCACAGAGGGCCCTTGCATACCACAATGCGAGGCGGACACGGTATGCATTACACCACAGAGGGCCATTGCATACCAACATGTGAGGCGGACACGTTATGTATTACACCACAGAGGGCCCTTGCATACCAACATTTGAGGCGGACACACCACAGAGGGCCCTTGCATACCACCATACGAGGCGGACACGGTATAAATTACACCACAGAGGGCCCTTGCATACCACATGTGAGGCGGACACGATATGCATTACACCACAGAGGGCCCTTGCATACCAACATGCGAGGCGGACACGGTATGCATTACACCACAGAGGGCCCTTGCATCCTCACATGCGAGGCGGACACGGTATGCATTACACCACAGAGGGCCCTTGCATACCACCATGCGAGGCGGACACGGTATGCATTACACCACAGAGGGCCCTTGCATACCACCATGCGAGGCGGACACGGTATGCATTACACCACAGAGGGCCCTTGCATACCACCATGCGAGGCGGACACGGTATGCATTACACCACAGAGGGCCCTTGCATACCACCATGTGAGGCGGACACGGTATGCATTACACCACAGAGGGCCCTTGCATACCACCATGCGAGGCGGACACGGTATGCATTACACCACAGAGGGCCCTTGCATACCACCATGCGAGGCGGACACGGTATGCATTACACCACAGAGGGCCCTTGCATACCAACATGTGAGACGGACACGATATGCATTAAACCACAAGGGCCCTTGCATACCAACATGCGAGGCGGACACGGTATGCATTACACCACAGAGGGCCCTTGCATACCAACATGAGAGGCGGACACGGTATGCATTACACCACAGAGGGCCCTTGCATACCACCATGCGAGGCGGACACGGTATGCATTACACCACAGAGGGCCATTGCATACCAACATGTGAGGCGGACACGTTATGCATTACACCACAGAGGGCCCTTGCATAC
>CM026387.1:108898-127302 GCA_014843695.1 Archivesica marissinica
TGTAGGACTCGTGTTTACCTAGACACCATGTGTAGGACTCATGTTTACCTAGACACCATGTGTAGGACTCATGTTTACCTAGACACCATGTGTAGGACTCATGTTTACCTAGACACCGTGTGTAGGACTCATGTTTACCTAGACACCACATGTAGGACTCATGTTTACCTAGACACCATATGTAGGACTCGTGTTTACCTACACACCATGTGTAGAACTCGTGTTTGCCTACACACCATGTGTAGGACTTGTGTTTACCTACACACCATGTGTAGGACTTGTGTTTACCTAGACACCATGTATAGGACTAGTGTTTACCTACACACCATGTTTAGGACTCGTGTTTACCTACACACCATGTGTAGGACTCATGTTTACCTAGATACCATGTGTAGGACTCATGTTTACCTAGACACCATGTGTAGGACTCATGTTTAACTACACACCATGTGCAGGACTCGTGTTTACCTACACACCATGTGTAGGACTCGTGTTTACCTACACACCATGTGTAGGACTTGTGTTTACCTACACACCATGTGTAGGACTCGTGTTACCTACACACCATGTGTAGGACTGTGTTACCTAAACCATTGTAGGACTTGTGTTTACCTACACACCATGTGTAGGACTGTGTTTACCTACACACCATGTGTAGGACTTGTGTTTACCTAGACACCATGTATAGGACTCGTGTTTACCTACACACCATGTTTAGGACTCGTGTTTACCTACACACCATGTGTAGGACTCATGATTACCTAGATAACATGTGTAGGACTCATGTTTACCTAGACACCATGTGTAGGACTCATGTTTACCTACACACCATGTGCAGGACTCGTGTTTACCTACACACCATGTGTAGGACTCGTGTTTACCTAGACACCATGTGTAGGACTTGTGTTTACCTACACACCGTGTGTAGGACTCATGTTTACCTAGACACCACATGTAGGACTCATGTTTACCTAGAAACCATGTGTAGGATTCATGTTTACATAGACACCATGTGTAGGACTCATGTTTACCTAGACACCATGTGTAGGACTCGTGTTTACCTACACACCATGTGTAGGACTTGTGTTTACCTACACACCATGTGTAGAACTCGTGTTTACCTACACACCATGTGTAGGACTTGTGTTTACCTACACACCATGTGTAGGACTTGTGTTTACCTAGACACCATGTGTAGGACTCGTGTTTACCTACACACCATGTGTAGGACTCATGTTTACCTAGACACCATGTGTAGGACTCATGTTTACCTACACACCATGTGTAGGACTCGTGTTTACCTAGACACCATGTGTAGGACTCATGTACCTAGACACCATGTGTAGGACTCGTGTTTACCTACACACCATGTGTAGGACTCGTGTTTACCTACACACCATGTGTAGGACTCGTGTTTACCTACACACCATGTGTAGGACTTGTGTTTACCTACACACCATGTGTAGGACTCGTGTTTACCTAGACACCATGTGTAGGACTCGTGTTTACCTACACACCATGTGTAGGACTCGTGTTTACCTACACACCATGTGTAGGACTCGTGTTTACCTAGACACCATGTGTAGGACTCGTGTTTACCTACACACCATGTGTAGGACTCGTGTTTACCTACACACCATGTGTAGGACTCGTGTTTACCTACACACCATGTGTAGGACTCGTGTTTACCTACACACCATGTGTAGGACTGTGTTACCTAGACACCATGTGTAGGACTCGTGTTTACCTAAACCATGTGTAGGACTCGTGTTTACCTAGACACCATGTGTAGGATCATGTTTACCTAACACCATGTAGGACTCATGTTTACCTACACCATGTGTAGGACTCTGTTTACCTAGACACCATGTGTAGGACTCATGTTTACCTAGACACCATGTGTAGGACTCATGTTTACCTACACACATGTGTAGGACTTGTTTACCTAACACCATGTGTAGGACTCGTGTTTACCTACACACCATGTGTAGGACGTGTTTACCTACACACCATGTGTAGGACTCGTGTTTACCTACACACCATGTGTAGGACTTGTGTTTACCTACACACCATGTGTAGGACTTGTGTTTACCTAGACACCATGTATAGGACTCGTGTTTACCTACACACCATGTGTAGGACTCGTGTTTACCTACACACCATGTGTAGGACTCATGTTTACCTAGACACCATGTGTAGGACTCATGTTTACCTAGACACCATGTGTAGGACTCATGTTTACCTACACACCATGTGTAGGACTCGTGTTTACCTACACACCATGTGTAGGACTCGTGTTTACCTACACACCATGTGTAGGACTCGTGTTTACCTACACACCATGTGTAGGACTCATGTTTACCTAGACACCACATGTAGGACTCATGTTTACCTAGAAACCATGTGTAGGATTCATGTTTACATAGACACCATGTGTAGGACTCATGTTTATCTAGACACCATGTGTAGGATTCATGTTTACCTAGACACCATGTGTAGGACTCGTGTTTACCTACACACCATGTGTAGGACTCATGTTTACCTAACACCATGTGTAGGACTCGTGTTTACCTACACACCATGTGTAGGACTCGTGTTTACCTACACACCATGTGTAGGACTCATGTTACCTACCACCATGTGTAGGACGTGTTTACCTACACACCATGTGTAGGACTGTGTTTACCTACCACCATGTGTAGGACTCGTGTTTACCTAGACACCATGTAGGACTCATGTTTACCTAAACACCTGTGTAGGACTCGTGTTTACCTAGACACCATGTGTAGGACTCATGTTACCTAGACACAATGTGTAGGACTCATGTTTACCTACACACATGTGTAGGACTCGTGTTTACCTACACACCATGTGTAGGACTTGTGTTTACCTACACACCATGTGTAGGACTCGTGTTTACCTACACACCATGTGTAGGTCTCGTGTTTACCTACACACCATGTGTAGGACTCGTGTTTACCTACACACCATGTGTAGGTCTCGTGTTTACCTACACACCATGTGTAGGACTTGTGTTTACCTAGACACCATGTGTAGGACTCGTGTTTACCTACAAACCATGTGTAGTACTTGAGTTTACCTACAAACAATATGTAGGACTTGTGTTTACCTAAACACCATGTGTAGGACTCGTGTTTACCTAGACACCACATGTAGGACTCATGTTTACCTAAACACCATGTGTAGGACTCGTGTTTAACTAGACACCATGTGTAGGACTCATGTTTACCTAGACACCATGTGTAGGACTCATGTTTACCTACACACCATGTGTAGGACTAGTGTTTACCTACACACCATGTGTAGGATTCATGTTTACCTAAACACCATGTGTAGGACTTGTGTTTACCTAGACACCATGTGTAGGACTCATGTTTACCTACACACCATGTGTAGGACTCGTGTTTACCTACAGACCATGTGTAGGACTTGTGTTTACCTACACACCATGTGCAGGACTCGTGTTTACCTACACACCATGTGTAGGTCTCGTGTTTACCTAAACACCATGTGTAGGACTTGTGTTTACCTAGACACCATGTGTAGGACTCGTGTATACCTACAAACCATGTGTAGTACTTGTGATTACCTACAAACAATATGTAGGACTTGTGTTTACCTAAAAATCATGTGTAGGACTCGTGTTTACCTAGACACCATGTGTAGGACTCGTGTTTACCTACACACCATGTGTAGTACTTGTGTTTACCTACAAACAATATGTAGGACTTGTGTTTACCTACACACCATGTGTAGGACTTGTGTTTACCTGGACACCACATATATGACTCATGTTTACCTAGACACCATGTGTAGGACTCGTGTTTACCTACACACCATGTGTAGGACTCGTGTTTACCTACACACCATGTGTAGGACTCGTGTTTACCTACACACCATGTGTAGGTCTCGTGTTTACCTACACATCATGTGTAGGACTCGTGTTTACCTACACACCATGTGTAGGTCTCGTGTTTACCTACACACCATGTGTAGGACTTGCGTATACCTAGACACCATGTGTAGGACTCGTGTTTACCTACACACCATGTGTAGTACTTGTGTTTACATAAAAACAATATGTAGGACTTGTGTTTACCTAAAAACCATGTGTAGGACTCGTGTTTACCTAGACACCACATGTAGGACTCATGTTTACCTACACACCATGTGTAGGACTCATGTTTACCTAGACACCGTGTGTAGGACTCATGTTTACCTAGACACCATATGTAGGACTCATGTTTACCTAGAAACCATGTGTAGGATTCATGTTTACATAGACACCATGTGTAGGACTCATGTTTATCTAGACACCATGTGTAGGATTCATGTTTACCTAGACACCATGTGTAGGACTCGTGTTTACCTACACACCATGTGTAGGACTTGTGTTTACCTACACACCATGTGTAGAACTCGTGTTTGCCTACACACCATGTGTAGGACTTGTGTTTACCTACACACCATGTGTAGGACTTGTGTTTACCTACACACCATGTTAGGACTTACTTACTAGACACCATGTGTAGGACTCGTGTTTACCTACACACCATGTGTAGGACTCGTGTTTACCTACACACCATGTGTAGGACTCGTGTTTACCTACACACCATGTGTAGGACTCGTGTTTACCTAGACACCACATGTAGGACTCATGTTTACCTACACACCATGTGTAGGACTCGTGTTTACCTACACACCATGTGTAGGACTCATGTTTACCTAGACACCATGTGTAGGACTCATGTTTACCTACACACCATGTGTAGGACTCGTGTTTACCTACACACCATGTGTAGGACTTGTGTTTACCTACACACCATGTGTAGGACTCGTGTTTACCTACACACCATGTGTAGGACTCGTGTTTACCTACACACCATGTGTAGGACTCGTGTTTACCTACACACCATGTGTAGGACTCGTGTTTACCTACACAACATGTGTAGGACTCGTGTTTACCTACACACCATGTGTAGGACTTGTGTTTACCTAGACACCATGTGTAGGACTCGTGTTTACCTACACACCATGTGTAGTACTTGTGTTTACCTAAAAACAATATGTAGGACTTGTGTTTACCTAAACACCATGTGTAGGACTCGTGTTTACCTAGACACCACATGTAGGACTCATGTTTACCTACACACCATGTGTAGGACTCATGTTTACCTAGACACCGTGTGTAGGACTCATGTTTACCTAGACACCATATGTAGGACTCATGTTTACCTAGAAACCATGTGTAGGATTCATGTTTACATAGACACCATGTGTAGGACTCATGTTTATCTAGACACCATGTGTAGGATTCATGTTTACCTAGACACCATGTGTAGGACTCGTGTTTACCTACACACCATGTGTAGGACTTGTGTTTACCTACACACCATGTGTAGAACTCGTGTTTGCCTACACACCATGTGTAGGACTTGTGTTTACCTACACACCATGTGTAGGACTCGTGTTTACCTAGACACCATGTGTAGGACTCGTGTTTACCTACACACCATGTGTAGGACTCGTGTTTACCTACACACCATGTGTAGGACTCGTGTTTACCTACACACCATGTGTAGGACTCGTGTTTACCTAGACACCATGTGTAGGACTCATGTTTACCTACACACCATGTGTAGGACTCGTGTTTACCTAGACACCATGTGTAGGACTCATGTTTACCTACACACCATGTGTAGGACTCATGTTTACCTACACACATGTGTAGGACTCGTGTTACACGACTGTGTTTACCTACACACCATGTGTAGGACTCGTGTTTACCTACACACCATGTGTAGGACTCGTGTTTACCTACACACCATGTGTAGGACTCGTGTTTACCTACACACCATGTGTAGGCTCGTGTTTACCTACACACCATGTGTAGGACTTGTGTTTACCTAGACACCATGTGTAGGACTCGTGTTTACCTACACACCATGTGTAGTACTTGAGTTTACCTACAAACAATATGTAGGACTTGTGTTTACCTAAACACCATGTGTAGGACTCGTGTTTACCTAGACACCACATGTAGGACTCATGTTTACCTAGACACCATGTGTAGGACTCGTGTTTACCTAGACACCATGTGTAGGACTCATGTTTACCTAGACACCATGTGTAGGACTCATGTTTACCTACACACCATGTGTAGGACTCGTGTTTACCTACACACCATGTGTAGGACTCATGTTTACCTAAACACCATGTGTAGGACTCGTGTTTACCTAGACACCATGTGTAGGACTCATGTTTACCTACACACCATGTGTAGGACTCATGTTTACCTAGACACCATGTGTAGGACTCATGTTTACCTAGACACCATGTGTAGGACTCATGTTTACCTAGACACCATGTGTAGGACTCATGTTTACCTAGACACCATGTGTAGGACTTGTGTTTACCTAGACACCATGTGTAGGACTCGTGTATACCTACAAACCATGTGTAGTACTTGTGATTACCTACAAACAATATGTAGGACTTGTGTTTACCTAAAAATCATGTGTAGGACTCGTGTTTACCTAGACACCATGTGTAGGACTCGTGTTTACCTACACACCATGTGTAGTACTTGTGTTTACCTACAAACAATATGTAGGACTTGTGTTTACCTACACACCATGTGTAGGACTTGTGTTTACCTGGACACCACATATATGACTCATGTTTACCTAGACACCATGTGTAGGACTCGTGTTTACCTACACACCATGTGTAGGACTCGTGTTTACCTACACACCATGTGTAGGACTCGTGTTTACCTACACACCATGTGTAGGTCTCGTGTTTACCTACACACCATGTGTAGGACTCGTGTTTACCTACACACCATGTGTAGGACTCGTGTTTACCTACACACCATGTGTAGGACTTGTGTTTACCTAACACCATGTGTAGGACTCGTGTTTACCTACACACCATGTGTAGGACTTGTGTTTACCTAACACCATGTGTAGGACTCGTGTTTACCTACACACCATGTGTAGGACTCGTGTTTACCTAGACACCACATGTAGGACTCATGTTTACCTACACACCATGTGTAGGACTCATGTTTACCTAGACACCATGTGTAGGACTCATGTTTACCTAGACACCATATGTAGGACTCATGTTTACCTAGAAACCATGTGTAGGATTCATGTTTACATAGACACCATGTGTAGGACTCATGTTTACCTAGACACCATGTGTAGGACTCATGTTTACCTAGACACCATGTGTAGGACTCGTGTTTACCTACACACCATGTGTAGGACTTGTGTTTACCTACACACCATGTGTAGGACTCGTGTTTACCTACACACCATGTGTAGGACTTGTGTTTACCTACACACCATGTGTAGGACTCGTGTTTACCTAGACACCATGTGTAGGACTCGTGTTTACCTACACACCATGTGTAGGACTGTGTTTACCTACACACCATGTGTAGGACTCGTGTTTACCTACACAATGTGTAGGACTCGTGTTTACCTACACACCATGTGTAGGACTCGTGTTTACCTACACACCATGTGTAGGACTTGTGTTTACCTAGACACCATGTGTAGGACTCGTGTTTACCTACAACCATGTGTAGGACTCGTGTTTACCTACACACCATGTGTAGGACTTGTGTTTACCTACACACCATGTGTAGGACTCGTGTTTACCTAACACCATGTGTAGGACTCGTGTTTACCTACACACCATGTGTAGGACTCGTGTTTACCTACACACCATGTGTAGGACTCGTGTTTACCTACACACCATGTGTAGGACTCGTGTTTACCTAGACACCATGTGTAGGACTCGTGTTTACCTACACACCATGTGTAGGACTCGTGTTTACCTACACACCATGTGTAGGACTTGTGTTTACCTAGACACCATGTGTAGGACTCGTGTTTACCTACACACCATGTGTAGGACTCGTGTTTACCTACACACCATGTGTAGGACTCGTGTTTACCTACACACCATGTGTAGGACTCGTGTTTACCTACACACCATGTGTAGGACTCGTGTTTACCTAAAAACCATGTGTAGGACTCGTGTTTACCTAGACACCGTGTGTAGGACTCATGTTTACCTAGACACCATGTGTAGGATTCATGTTTACCTAGACACCGTGTGTAGGACTCATGTTTACCTAGACACCACATGTAGGACTCATGTTTACCTAGAAACCATGTGTAGGATTCATGTTTACATAGACACCATGTGTAGGACTCATGTTTACCTAGACACCGTGTGTAGGACTCATGTTTACCTAGACACCACATGTAGGACTCATGTTTACCTAGAAACCATGTGTAGGATTCATGTTTACATAGACACCATGTGTAGGACTCATGTTTATCTAGACACCATGTGTAGGATTCATGTTTACCTAGACACCATGTGTAGGACTCGTGTTTACCTACACACCATGTGTAGGATTCATGTTTACCTAAACACCATGTGTAGGACTCGTGTTTACCTAGACACCATGTGTAGGACTCATGTTTACCTACACACCATGTGTAGGACTCATGATTACCTACACACCATGTGTAGGACTCGTGTTTACCAACACACCATGTGTAGGACTTGTGTTTACCTACACACCATGTGTAGGACTCGTGTTTACCTAGACACCACATGTAGGACTCATGTTTACCTAAACACCATGTGTAGGACTCGTGTTTACCTAGACACCATGTGTAGGACTCATGCTTACCTAGACACAATGTGTAGGACTCATGTTTACCTACATACCATGTGTAGGACTCGTGTTTACCTACACACCATGTGTAGGACTTGTGTTTACCTACACACCATGTGTAGGTCTCGTGTTTACCTACACATCATGTGTAGGTCTCGTGTTTACCTACACATCATGTGTAGGTCTCGTGTTTACCTACACACCATGTGTAGGTCTCGTGTTTACCTACACACCATGTGTAGGACTTGTGTTTACCTAGACACCATGTGTAGGACTCGTGTTTACCTACAAACCATGTGTAGTACTTGAGTTTACCTACAAACAATATGTAGGACTTGTGTTTACCTAAACACCATGTGTAGGACTCGTGTTTACCTAGGCACCACATGTAGGACTCATGTTTACCTAAACACCATGTGTAGGACTCGTGTTTAACTAGACACCATGTGTAGGACTCATGTTTACCTAGACACCATGTGTAGGACTCATGTTTACCTACACACCATGTGTAGGACTCGTGTTTACCTACACACCATGTGTAGGATTCATGTTTACCTAGACACCATGTGTAGGACTCGTGTTTACCTAGACACCATGTGTAGGACTCATGTTTACCTACACACCATGTGTAGGACTCGTGTTTACCTACACACCATGTGTAGGACTTGTGTTTACCTACACACCATGTGTAGGACTCGTGTTTACCTACACACCATGTGTAGGACTCGTGTTTACCTACACACCATGTGTAGGACTCGTGTTTACCTACACACCATGTGTAGGACTCGTGTTTACCTACACCATGTGTAGGACTTGTTTACCTACACACCATGTGTAGGACTCGTGTTTACCTAGACACCATGTGTAGGACTCGTGTTTACCTAGACACCATGTGTAGGACTCGTGTTTACCTACACACCATGTGTAGGACTCGTGTTTACCTACACACCATGTGTAGGACTCGTGTTTACCTACACACCATGTGTAGGACTTGTGTTTACCTACACACCATGTGTAGGACTCGTGTTTACCTACACATCATGTGTAGGACTCGTGTTTACCTACACACCATGTGTAGGACTCGTGTTTACCTACACATCATGTGTAGGACTCGTGTTTACCTACACACCATGTGTAGGTCTCGTGTTTACCTACACACCATGTGTAGGACTTGGTTACCTAGACACCATGTGTAGGACTCGTGTTTACCTACACACCATGTGTAGTACTTGTGTTTACCTAAAACAATATGTAGGACTTGTGTTTACCTAAAAACCATGTGTAGGACTCGTGTTTACCTAGACACCACATGTAGGACTCATGTTTACCTACACACCATGTGTAGGACTCATGTTTACCTAGACACCGTGTGTAGGACTCATGTTTACCTAGACACCATATATAGGACTCATGTTTACCTAGAAACCATGTGTAGGATTCATGTTTACATAGACACCATGTGTAGGACTCATGTTTATCTAGACACCATGTGTAGGATTCATGTTTACCTAGACACCATGTGTAGGACTCGTGTTTACCTACACACCATGTGTAGGACTTGTGTTTACCTACACACCATGTGTAGAACTCGTGTTTACCTACACACCATGTGTAGGACTTGTGTTTACCTAACACCATGTGTAGGACTCGTGTTTACCTAACACCATGTGTAGGACTCGTGTTACCTACACACCATGTGTAGGACTCGTGTTTACCTACACACCATGTGTAGGACTTGTGTTTACCTACACACCATGTGTAGGACTCGTGTTTACCTACACACCATGTGTAGGACTCGTGTTTACCTACACACCATGTGTAGGACTCTGTTTACCTAACACCATGTGTAGGATTGTTTACAAACATGTGTAGACTGTGTTTACCTACACACCATGTGTAGGACTCGTGTTTACCTACACACCATGTGTAGGACTCGTGTTTACCTACACATCATGTGTAGGTCTCGTGTTTACCTACACACCATGTGTAGGTCTCGTGTTTACCTACACACCATGTGTAGGTCTCGTGTTTACCTACACACCATGTGTAGGACTTGTGTTTACCTAGACACCATGTGTAGGACTCGTGTTTACCTACAAACCATGTGTAGTACTTGAGTTTACCTACAAACAATATGTAGGACTTGTGTTTACCTAAACACCATGTGTAGGACTCGTGTTTACCTAGACACCACATGTAGGACTCATGTTTACCTAAACACCATGTGTAGGACTCGTGTTTACCTAGACACCATGTGTAGGACTCATGTTTACCTAGACACCATGTGTAGGACTCATGTTTACCTACACACCATGTGTAGGACTCGTGTTTACCTACACACCATGTGTAGGATTCATGTTTACCTAAACACCATGTGTAGGACTTGTGTTTACCTAGACACCATGTGTAGGACTCATGTTTACCTACACACCATGTGTAGGACTCGTGTTTACCTACACACCATGTGTAGGACTTGTGTTTACCTACACACCATGTGTAGGACTCGTGTTTACCTACACACCATGTGTAGGTCTCGTGTTTACCTACACACCATGTGTAGGACTTGTGTTTACCTAGACACCATGTGTAGGACTCGTGTATACCTACAAACCATGTGTAGTACTTGTGATTACCTACAAACAATATGTAGGACTTGTGTTTACCTAACAATCATGTGTAGGACTCGTGTTTACCTAGACACCATGTGTAGGACTCGTGTTTACCTACACACCATGTGTAGTACTTGTGTTTACCTACAAACAATATGTAGGACTTGTGTTTACCTACACACCATGTGTAGGACTTGTGTTTACCTGGACACCACATATATGACTCATGTTTACCTAGACACCATGTGTAGGACTCGTGTTTACCTACACACCATGTGTAGGACTCGTGTTTACCTACACACCATGTGTAGGACTCGTGTTTACCTACACACCATGTGTAGGTCTCGTGTTTACCTACACATCATGTGTAGGACTCGTGTTTACCTACACACCATGTGTAGGTCTCGTGTTTACCTACACACCATGTGTAGGACTTGTGTATACCTAGACACCATGTGTAGGACTCGTGTTTACCTACACACCATGTGTAGTACTTGTGTTTACATAAAAACAATATGTAGGACTTGTGTTTACCTAAAAACCATGTGTAGGACTCGTGTTTACCTAGACACCACATGTAGGACTCATGTTTACCTACACACCATGTGTAGGACTCATGTTTACCTAGACACCGTGTGTAGGACTCATGTTTACCTAGACACCATATATAGGACTCATGTTTACCTAGAAACCATGTGTAGGATTCATGTTTACATAGACACCATGTGTAGGACTCATGTTTATCTAGACACCATGTGTAGGATTCATGTTTACCTAGACACCATGTGTAGGACTCGTGTTTACCTACACACCATGTGTAGGACTTGTGTTTACCTACAAACCATGTGTAGGACTTGTGTTTACCTAAAAATCATGTGTAGGACTCGTGTTTACCTAGACACCATGTGTAGGACTCGTGTTTACCTACACACCATGTGTAGGACTTGTGTTTACCTACACACCATGTGTAGGACTTGTGTTTACCTACACACCATGTGTAGGACTTGTGTTTACCTAACACCATTAGACTCGTGTTTACCTAGACACCATGTGTAGGACTCGTGTTTACCTACACACCAAACATTGTAGGACTCGTGTTTACCTAACACCATGTGTAGGACTCGTGTTTACCTAGACACCACATGTAGGACTCATGTTTACCTAAACACCATGTGTAGGACTCGTGTTTACCTAGACACCATGTGTAGGACTCATGTTTACCTAGACACCATGTGTAGGACTCGTGTTTACCTAGACACCATGTGTAGGACTCATGTTTACCTAGAAACCATGTGTAGAACTCGTGTTTACCTACACACCATGTGTAGGACTTGTGTTTACCTAAAAATCATGTGTAGGACTCGTGTTTACCTAGACACCATGTGTAGGACTCGTGTTTACCTACACACCATGTGTAGTACTTGTGTTTACCTACAAACAATATGTAGGACTTGTGTTTACCTACACACCATGTGTAGGACTTATGTTTACCTACACACCATGTGTAGAACTCGTGTTTACCTAGGCACCGTGTGTAGGACTCATGTTTACCTAGACACCATGTGTAGGATTCATGTTTACCTAGACACCGTGTGTAGGACTCATGTTTACCTAGACACCACATGTAGGACTCATGTTTACCTAGAAACCATGTGTAGGATTCATGTTTACATAGACACCATGTGTAGGACTCATGTTTACCTAGACACCGTGTGTAGGACTCATGTTTACCTAGACACCACATGTAGGACTCATGTTTACCTAGAAACCATGTGTAGGATTCATGTTTACATAGACACCATGTGTAGGACTCATGTTTATCTAGACACCATGTGTAGGATTCATGTTTACCTAGACACCATGTGTAGGACTCGTGTTTACCTACACACCATGTGTAGGACTCATGTTTACCTAAACACCATGTGTAGGACTCGTGTTTACCTAGACACCATGTGTAGGACTCATGTTTACCTACACACCATGTGTAGGACTCATGTTTACCTACACACCATGTGTAGGACTCGTGTTTACCAACACACCATGTGTAGGACTTGTGTTTACCTACACACCATGTGTAGGACTCGTGTTTACCTAGACACCACATGTAGGACTCATGTTTACCTAAACACCATGTGTAGGACTCGTGTTTACCTAGACACCATGTGTAGGACTCATGTTTACCTAGACACAATGTGTAGGACTCATGTTTACCTACACACCATGTGTAGGACTCGTGTTTACCTACACACCATGTGTAGGACTTGTGTTTACCTACACACCATGTGTAGGTCTCGTGTTTACCTACACATAATGTGTAGGTCTCGTGTTTACCTACACATCATGTGTAGGTCTCGTGTTTACCTACGCACCATGTGTAGGTCTCGTGTTTACCTACACACCATGTGTAGGACTTGTGTTTACCTAGACACCATGTGTAGGACTCGTGTTTACCTACAAACCATGTGTAGTACTTGAGTTTACCTACAAACAATATGTAGGACTTGTGTTTACCTAAACACCATGTGTAGGACTCGTGTTTACCTAGGCACCACATGTAGGACTCATGTTTACCTAAACACCATGTGTAGGACTCGTGTTTAACTAGACACCATGTGTAGGACTCATGTTTACCTAGACACCATGTGTAGGACTCATGTTTACCTACACACCATGTGTAGGACTAGTGTTTACCTACACACCATGTGTAGGATTCATGTTTACCTAAACACCATGTGTAGGACTTGTGTTTACCTAGACACCATGTGTAGGACTCATGTTTACCTACACACCATGTGTAGGACTCGTGTTTACCTACAGACCATGTGTAGGACTTGTGTTTACCTACACACCATGTGCAGGACTCGTGTTTACCTACACACCATGTGTAGGTCTCGTGTTTACCTAAACACCATGTGTAGGACTTGTGTTTACCTAGACACCATGTGTAGGACTCGTGTATACCTACAAACCATGTGTAGTACTTGTGATTACCTACAATCAATATGTAGGACTTGTGTTTACCTAAAAATCATGTGTAGGACTCGTGTTTACCTAGACACCATGTGTAGGACTCGTGTTTACCTACACACCATGTGTAGTACTTGTGTTTACCTACAAACAATATGTAGGACTTGTGTTTACCTACACACCATGTGTAGGACTTGTGTTTACCTGGACACCACATATATGACTCATGTTTACCTAGACACCATGTGTAGGACTCGTGTTTACCTACACACCATGTGTAGGACTCGTGTTTACCTACACATCATGTGTAGGACTCGTGTTTACCTACACACCATGTGTAGGTCTCGTGTTTACCTACACATCATGTGTAGGACTCGTGTTTACCTACACACCATGTGTAGGTCTCGTGTTTACCTACACACCATGTGTAGGACTTGCGTATACCTAGACACCATGTGTAGGACTCGTGTTTACCTACACACCATGTGTAGTACTTGTGTTTACATAAAAACAATATGTAGGACTTGTGTTTACCTAAAAACCATGTGTAGGACTCGTGTTTACCTAGACACCACATGTAGGACTCATGTTTACCTACACACCATGTGTAGGACTCATGTTTACCTAGACACCGTGTGTAGGACTCATGTTTACCTAGACACCATATATAGGACTCATGTTTACCTAGAAACCATGTGTAGGATTCATGTTTACATAGACACCATGTGTAGGACTCATGTTTATCTAGACACCATGTGTAGGATTCATGTTTACCTAGACACCATGTGTAGGACTCGTGTTTACCTACACACCATGTGTAGGACTTGTGTTTACCTACACACCATGTGTAGAACTCGTGTTTGCCTACACACCATGTGTAGGACTTGTGTTTACCTACACACCATGTGTAGGACTCGTGTTTACCTAGACACCATGTGTAGGACTCGTGTTTACCTACACACCATGTGTAGGACTGGTGTTTACCTACACACCATGTGTAGGACTCGTGTTTACCTACACACTGTGTAGGTCTCGTGTTTACCTACACATCATGTGTAGGTCTCGTGTTTACCTACACACCATGTGTAGACTTGTGTTTACCTAGACACCATGTGTAGGACTCGTGTTTACCTACAAACCATGTGTAGTACTTGAGTTTACCTACAAACAATATGTAGGACTTGTGTTTACCTAACACCATGTGTAGGACTCGTGTTTACCTAGGCACCACATGTAGGACTCATGTTTACCTAAACACCATGTGTAGGACTCGTGTTTACCTAGACACCATGTGTAGGACTCATGTTTACCTAGACACCATGTGTAGGACTCATGTTTACCTAGACACCATGTGTAGGACTCATGTTTACCTACAAACCATGTGTAGGACTCGTGTTTACCTACACACCATGTGTAGGACTTGTGTTTACCTAAACATCATGTGTAGGACTCGTGTTTACCTACACACCATGTGTAGGACTCGTGTTTACCTACACACCATGTGTAGGACTTGTGTTTACCTACACACAATATGTAGGACTTGTGTTTACCTACACACCATGTGTAGGACTCGTGTTTACCTACACACCATGTGTAGGACTCGTGTTTACCTAGACACCGTGTGTAGGACTCATGTTTACCTAGACACCATGTGTAGGATTCATGTTTACCTAGACACCGTGTGTAGGACTCATGTTTACCTAGACACCACATGTAGGACTCATGTTTACCTAGAAACCATGTGTAGGATTCATGTTTACATAGACACCATGTGTAGGACTCATGTTTACCTAGACACCGTGTGTAGGACTCATGTTTACCTAGACACCACATGTAGGACTCATGTTTACCTAGAAACCATGTGTAGGATTCATGTTTACATAGACACCATGTGTAGGACTCATGTTTATCTAGACACCATGTGTAGGATTCATGTTTACCTAAACACCATGTGTAGGACTCGTGTTTACCTACACACCATGTGTAGGATTCATGTTTACCTAAACACCATGTGTAGGACTCGTGTTTACCTAGACACCATGTGTAGGACTCATGTTTACCTACACACCATGTGTAGGACTCATGTTTACCTACACACCATGTGTAGGACTCGTGTTTACCTACACACCATGTGTAGGACTTGTGTTTACCTACACACCATGTGTAGGACTCGTGTTTACCTAGACACCACATGTAGGACTCATGTTTACCTAAACACCATGTGTAGGACTCGTGTTTACCTAGACACCATGTGTAGGACTCATGTTTACCTAGACACCATGTGTAGGACTCATGTTTACCTACACACCATGTGTAGGACTCGTGTTTACCTACACACCATGTGTAGGACTTGTGTTTACCTACACACCATGTGTAGGTCTCGTGTTTACCTACACAATTGTAGGCTCGTGTTTACCTACACACATGTGTAGGCTCGTGTTTACCTACACACCATGTGTAGGTCTCGTGTTTACCTACACACCATGTGTAGGACTTGTGTTTACCTAGACACCATGTGTAGGACTCGTGTTTACCTACAAACCATGTGTAGTACTTGTGTTTACCTACAAACAATATGTAGGACTTGTGTTTACCTAAACACCATGTGTAGGACTCGTGTTTACCTAGACACCACATGTAGGACTCATGTTTACCTAAACACCATGTGTAGGACTCGTGTTTACCTAGACACCATGTGTAGGACTCGTGTTTACCTACACACCATGTGTAGGACTTGTGTTTACCTACAAACAATATGTAGGACTTGTGTTTACCTACAAACCATGTGTAGGACTCGTGTTTACCTAGACACCATGTGTAGGACTCATGTTTACCTAGACACCATGTGTAGGACTCATGTTTACCTAGACACCATGTGTAGGACTCATGTTTACCTAGACACCATGTGTAGGACTCATGTTTACCTAGACACCACATGTAGGACTCATGTTTACCTAGAAACCATGTGTAGGATTCATGTTTACCTAGACACCATGTGTAGGACTCGTGTTTACCTACACACCATGTGTAGACTCGTGTACCGTTTACCTACAACATGTGTAGGACTCGTGTTTACCTAGACACCATGTGTAGGACTCGTGTTTACCTACACACCATGTGTTAGGACTCGTGTTTACCTACACACCATGTGTAGGACTCGTGTTTACCTACACACCATGTGTAGGACTCGTGTTTACCTACACACCATGTAGGACTCGGTTTACCTACACACCATGTGTAGGACTCATGTTTACCTAGACACCATGTGTAGGCTCTTTACTACACCCAGAATTTACCTAACACCAGGACTCGTGTTTACCTACACACCAGTTAGTACACAACAAACTTGTGTTTACCTAAAAACCATGTGTAGGACTCGTGTTTACCTAGACACCACATGTAGGACTCATGTTTACCTACACACCATGTGTAGGACTCATGTTTACCTAGACACCGTGTGTAGGACTCATGTTTACCTAGACACCATATATAGGACTCATGTTTACCTAGAAACCATGTGTAGGATTCATGTTTACATAGACACCATGTGTAGGACTCATGTTTATCTAGACACCATGTGTAGGATTCATGTTTACCTAGACACCATGTGTAGGACTCGTGTTTACCTACACACCATGTGTAGGACTTGTGTTTACCTACACACCATGTGTAGAACTCGTGTTTGCCTACACACCATGTGTAGGACTTGTGTTTACCTAAACACCATGTGTAGGACTCGTGTTTACCTAGACACCATGTGTAGGACTCGTGTTTACCTACACACCATGTGTAGGACTCGTGTTTACCTACACACCATGTGTAGGACTCGTGTTTACCTACAAATAATGTGTAGGTCTCGTGTTTACCTACACATCATGTGTAGGACTCGTGTTTACCTACACACCATGTGTAGGACTCGTGTTTACCTAGACACCATGTGTAGGACTCGTGTTTACCTACAAACCATGTGTAGTACTTGAGTTTACCTACAAACAATATGTAGGACTTGTGTTTACCTACACACCATGTGTAGGACTCGTGTTTACCTAGACACCACATGTAGGACTCATGTTTACCTAAACACCATGTGTAGGACTCGTGTT
>CM026387.1:128302-155719 GCA_014843695.1 Archivesica marissinica
TTTATGGCAACTACAATCGTAAAAACTTTCAGAAAACGATTACTTGCCTATGTAATTGATTACTTTCCAAATCCACTATTACTGATTACTTTTTCTAAGCAATGTAATTGATTGCTTTCCAAATCCACTATTACTGATTACTTTTTCTAAGTAATGTAATTGATTACTTTCCAAATCCACTATTACTGATTACTTTTTCTAAGCAATGTAATCAATGGCAAATAGCAGTCAGTTGTCGTTCTTAACTAGATGGCGCCACCTGACCTGGTCCCGATACATTTGGAGTGATTCGGATTTTATCGTACTTTCCTTAGAAAACCATGTAAACACGCTCATACATAATAACACAAAATAATAGATAATTATGCCTTCAACCTGCTGCTGTGTACCCCAGTGTCATTTAAGAGGAGGACATGAGTTTCCGAAAGATTATGATAGGCGTTCCAAGTGGGTGAACGCGATTAGAAGGATAGACGAATCTTTCAAAGATTGGCAGCCTTCGAAGATGTAAACCTTTTTTCTCAACCACCCAACTGAATAATGACATCAACCACGCGTTTTGACCCTAACCCTGGGCGGAGCAAGTGATGAAGGCGTTCTTTATGCGTGGTTGATACTATGTTCTGATCGGCTGGTTGAGATAAAGATTTTACGCTTCGACGACTGCAGTCCATTTCAGAGCTGATGATTACATTCAACAGACCATCGATGGTATGTTTAAGCGCTTGTTGAGTTTTTAAGAAAAGCTTGAGAATGAAAAAGAGTAGCATTGAGCAGAACTAGAGTCCTGTTTCATTGTCATTACACCGTCGTAGAGGCGTTAGTACGGGCGAAATACTGATTTCGGAATCAGTCATAATCAATTAGATTGTTCTGAAAAAGACAAAACAAAAAAACATAATTAGGATATGATTCGAACCCAGGTCTCCCGTGTCACAGATCAACGCTCTAACCACACGGCCATTTCGACATTTATGTATTTATGGACACAGTTATCGTATATAATAGCGTATGCTAGCCGTAAAGTTGTTTATTTTTCCCGGTTATACAATTTTAATTCTGTTAGGTGTTGCAATTCGGGTGGAATACATATTCTTGACCATTTTTAACGTCAACTACAAGGATTTTTTTTACATATCATCGTTTTATCGACCATTGCATTAACTTAGCACTGTCGGACCTGACCCGTGTTTACGGTTCACAGGATCGCCGCATTTCTCGGTCTTTATTGCTTATTACGCTAAAATCTGAAGCAAAATTAATACCTTTCAACCAAATCCATTTTCCTTCCTGTCTGCTTTGCATTTCTCTTCTTTAATTCCGATTTTAACTGTGGTATTGTCATAAGACCGAACTTCGATGCCATGTTAATGATGTTTATTCTGCGAGAATTCCAGGACCGGGTACAGTGGCGCCCCTAGCGGCTGCCAAGAAAGATAACTGACTGCTATTTGCCATTATGATTACTTTCCAAATTCACTATTACTGATTACTTTTTCTAAGCAATGTAATTGATTACTTTCCAAATCCACTATTACTGATTACTTTTTCTAAGTAATGTAATTGATTACTTTCCAAATCCACTATTACTGATTACTTTTTCTAAGTAATGTAATTGATTACTTTCCAAATTCACTATTACTGATTACTTTTTCTAAGTAATGTAATTGATTACTTTCCAAATCCACTATTACTGATTACTTTTTCTAAGTAATGTAATTGATTACTTTCCAAATCCACTATTACTGATTACTTTTTCTAAGTAATGTAATTGATTACTTTCCAAATACTATTACTGATTACTTTTTCTAAGTAATGTAATTGATTACTTTCCAAATCCACTATTACTGATTACTTTTTCTAAGTAATGTAATTGATTACTTTCCAAATCCACTATTACTGATTACTTTTTCTAAGCAATGTAATTGATTGCTTTCCAAATTCACTATTACTGATTACTTTTTCTAAGTAATGTAATTGATTACTTTCCAAATCCACTATTACTGATTACTTTTTCTAAGCAATGTAATCGATTACAATTACTTTCCAAATCCACTATTACTGATTACTTTTTCTAAGCAATGTAATCGATTACAATTACTTTCCAAATCAATGATTATGATTACATTGTGATTACATTTCATATCATAATGTACTGTACAAACTGCATTGTACATGTACCACAATGCAAGCATTTGAAGTATTCGGACAGTCTGAACAGTATTTAACATGTTTCCCACTTAACAAGTGTGTGTTTTAATGTTTATTTATCGTCGCTACCGGTTGCCCATATGAGCGACGCCTCCTGAAGAGATTAGTCATTTTAGATTGTTGGAGGATAGTGCAATGATACAGACAGAGACCCATTTCAGAGTCTCTGGTTCTATTATATGCACAGTATAAAGCATTGACACAAGACCTCGGTTTAACGTCCCATCTGAACGACTGTTAATTTTATTAGGGTCAGACGGGGGATCGAACCTGTGATCCCTGGATTGCCCGTCCAACATGTTACCACTGGAAATTTAACAAGAGATATTATGGAATATACTATATCTGTACCCCTAGTCATAACACAGGATATATGTCTTTGTCTAATCTAAGTCTCTATCTACAATGCCACATTTTCACATCCATTCTGTTCAATACAAAAAATGTGTGAAATACCCTACTTATAGAGATCATTTTCATAGAAAATTAAATAAATATTTAAATAGTGAAATTTAGTTTTCTAAAGCTCAAAACGCTTTGATTTGTTTCTTCTTTACTGTTATTGAAGTTATTAAGTTACCTGGGTTACCTGTCTATCATAATCTGTCTTTTGCCTTTTTAATACTGTGCTTATTTATACATGTAAAGTAATCATGACAGGTATTTTTTCAATGTAATCATGATTACGATTACCACAGGTCTGCACAACACAGGACAGAGTTACATGAGACATACTAGAAGCACCTTTATTCAGTTAAATGTTATCTGTATTATATTTGGGCCTCCATAGCCAATTGACTACGGTCGTTGACTTCAAATCACTTGACCCTCACTGCTGTAGGTTAGAATCCCATTAGGGGAGTCAAATTCTTTCATATGAGGAAGTTATCTAGCTGGCTTGTATAAGGTCGGTGGTTCTACCTAGGTTCCCGTCCGTACTTGAAATACTGAGCACTCGGAGGGGCATCTGGAGCCTTCCTCCATCAATAATAGCTGGCAAGTCGCCATATACCGGTAACCTAATACCGGGTGCGACTTTATGCCGCAAAAGAACAAAGATTAGAAATATATACATCCTGTTTTTAAAAGGCGACATGGGTAGCAGCAGTTTGTTATCTATGTAGATTATAAACAGGTATAGAAACATGGCATAATAGACTGGTTTCCACGTGAAGTATATACAGAAACTTTGATGGTTGCCAGATACTACTTTCATCTTGATGTTACATCATTTCAGTAACCAGTTCTCTCATATATATATATGTACAAGTTGATTTACATATAAGCCAGGTTCATAGTGGCATCATATCCAGGACTGTGCATCATATCCATGACTGTGAATCCTACCCAGGGCTGTGCATCCTATCCATGACTGTGAATCCTACCCAGGGCTGTACATCCTATCCAGGGCTGTGCATCCTATCCATGACTGTGCATCCTATCCATGACTGTGCATCCTATCCATGACTGTGCATCCTATCCAGGCTGTGCATCTTATCCATGACTGTGCATCCTATCCATGACTGTGCATCCTATCCAGGGCTGTGCATCCTATCCAGGGCTGTGCATCATCTCCAGGGCTGTGCATCCTATCCAGGGCTGTGAATCCTATCATGGGCTGTGAATCCCATGTGAATCCTATCCAGGGCTGTGCATCCTCTCCAGGGCTGTGCATCCTCTCCAGGGCTGTGCATCCTATCCAGGGCTGTGCATCCTATCCACGACTGTGCATCCTATCCAGGACTGTGCATCCTATCCAGGGCTGTGCATCCTAGCCAGGGCTGTGCATCCTATCCATGACTGTGCATCCTATCCAGGGCTGTGCATCCTATACAGGGCTGTGCATCCTATCCATGACTGTGCATCCTATCCATGACTGTGAATCCTATCCAGGGCTGTGAATCCTATCCAGGGCTGTGCATCCTATCCAGGGTTGTGCATCCTATCCAGGGCTGTGCATCCTAATTGATTACTTTCCAAATCCACTATTACTGATTACTGTTTCTAAGCAATGTAATCGATTATGATTACTTTCCAAATCCATTATTACTGATTACTTTTTCTAAGCAATGTAATTGATTGCTTTCCAAATCCACTATTACTGATTACTTTTTCTAAGCAATGTAATTGATTATTTTCCAAATCCACTATTACTGATTACTTTTTCTAAGCAATGTAATTGATTACTTTCCAAATCCACTATTACTTTTTCTAAGCAATGTAATCGATTATGATTACTTTCCAAATCCACTATTACTGATTACTTTTTCTACGCAATGTAATCGATTATGATTACTTTCCAAATCCATTATTACTGATTACTTTTTCTAAGCAATGTAATTGATTACTTTCCAAATCTACTGTTACTGATTACCTTTTCTAAGCAATGTAATCGATTACAATTACTTTCCAAATCAATGATTATGATTACATTGTGATTACATTTCATATCATAATGTACTGTACAAACTGCATTGTACATGTACCACAATGCAAGCATTTGAAGTATTCGGACAGTCTGAACAGTATTTAACATGTTTCCCACTTAACAAGTGTGTGTTTTAACGTTTATTTATCGTCGCTACCTGTTGCCCATATGAGCGACGCCTCCTGAAGAGATTAGTCATTTTAGATTGTTGGAGGATAGTGCAATGATACAGACAGAGACCCATTTCAGAGTCTCTGGTTCTATTATATGCACAGTATAAAGCATTGACACAAGACCTCGGTTTAACGTCCCATCTGAAAGACTGTTAATTTTATTAGGGTCAGACGGGGGATCGAACCTGTGATCCCTGGATTGCCCGTCCAACATGTTACCACTGGAAATTTAACAAGAGATATTATGGAATATACTATATCTGTACCCCTAGTCATAACACAGGATATATGTCTTTGTCTAATCTAAGTCTCTATATACAATGCCACATTTTCACATCCATTCTGTTCAATACAAAAAATGTGTGAAAAATACTTATAGAGATCTTTTTCATAGAAAATTAAATAAATATTTAAATAGTGAAATTTAGTTTTCTAAAGCTCAAAACGCTTTGATTTGTTTCTTCTTTACTGTTATTGAAGTTATTAAGTTACCTGGGTTACCTGTCTATCATAATCTGTCTTTTGCCTTTTTAATACTGTGCTTATTTATACATGTAAAGTAATCATGACAGGTATTTTTTCAATGTAATCATGATTACGATTACCACAGGTCTGCACAACACAGGACAGAGTTACATGAGACATACTAGAAGCACCTTTATTCAGTTAAATGTTATCTGTATTATATTTGGGCCTCCATAGCCAATTGACTACGGTCGTTGACTTCAAATCACTTGACCCTCACTGCTGTAGGTTAGAATCCCATTAGGGGAGTCAAATTCTTTCATATGAGGAAGTTATCTAGCTGGCTTGTATAAGGTCGGTGGTTCTACCTAGGTTCCCGTCCGTACTTGAAATACTGAGCACTCGGAGGGGCATCTGGAGCCTTCCTCCATCAATAATAGCTGGCAAGTCGCCATATACCGGTAACCTAATACCGGGTGCGACTTTATGCCGCAAAAGAACAAAGATTAGAAATATATACATCCTGTTTTTAAAAGGCGACATGGGTAGCAGCAGTTTGTTATCTATGTAGATTATAAACAGGTATAGAAACATGGCATAATAGACTGGTTTCCACGTGAAGTATATACAGAAACTTTGATGGTTGCCAGATACTACTTTCATCTTAATGTTACATCATTTCAGTAACCCGTTCTCTCATATATATATATATATGTATATATATAAGTTGATTTACATAAAAGCCAGGTTCATAGTGGCATCATATCCAGGACTGTGAATTCTATCCAGGGCTGTGCATCCTATCCAGGGCTGTGAATTCTATCCAGGGCTGTGAATTCTACCCAGGGCTGTGAATCCTATCCAGGGCTGTGAATTCTATCCAGGGCTGTGCATCCTATCCATGACTGTGCATCCTATCCATGACTGTGCATCCTATCCATGACTGTGCATCCTACCCAGGGCTGTGCATCCTATCCAGGGCTGTGCATCCTATCCATGACTGTGAATCCTATCCATGACTGTGCATCCTATCCATGACTGTGCATCCTATCCATGACTGTGCATCCTATCCATGACTGTGCATCCTACCCAGGGCTGTGCATCCTATCCATGACTGTGCATCCTCTCCAGGGCTGTGCATCCTATCCAGGGCTGTGCATCCTATCCAGGGCTGTGCATCCTATCCATGACTGTGCATCCTATCCATGACTGTGCATCCTATCCATGACTGTGAATCATATCCAGGGCTGTGCATCCTATCCATGACAGGGCTGTGCATCCTATCCATGACTGTGCATCCTATCCATGACTGTGCATCCTATCCATGACTGTGCATCCTATCCATGCCTGTGCATCCTATCCATGACTGTGAATCCTATCCATGACTGTGAATCCTATCCATGACTGTGCATCCTATCCATGACTGTGAATCCTATCCATGACTGTGCATCCTATCCATGACTGTGAATCCTATCCAGGGCTGTGCATCCTATCCATGACTGTGCATCCTATCCATGACTGTGCATCCTATCCATGACTATGAATCCTATCCATGACTGTGCATCCTATCCATGACTGTGCATCCTAGCCAGGACTGTGCATCCTATCCAGGGTTGTGCATCCTATCCATGACTGTGCATGCTATCCAGGGATGTGCATCCTATCCATGACTGTGCATCCTATCCATGACTGTGCATCCTATCCATGACTGTGCATCCTATCCATGACTGTGCATCCTATCCAGGGCTGTGCATCCTATCCATGACTGTGCATCCTATCCAGGGCTGTGCATCCTATCCATGACTGTGCATCCTATCCATGACTGTGCATCCTAGCCAGGGCTGTGCATCCTATCCAGGGCTGTGCATCATCTCCAGGGCTGTGAATCCTATCCATGACTGTGAATCCTATCCATGACTGTGCATCCTATCCATGACTGTGAATCCTATCCAGGGCTGTGAATCCTATCCATGACTGTGCATCCTATCCATGACTGTGAATCCTACCCAGGGCTGTGCATCCTATCCATGACTGTGCATCCTACCCAGGGCTGTGCATCCTATCCAGGGCTGTGCATCCTTTCCATGACTGTGAATCCTACCCAGGGCTGTGCATCCTATCCAGGGCTGTGCATCCTATCCATGACTGTGCATCCTATCCATGACTGTGCATCCTATCCATGACTGTGCATCCTATCCATGACTGTGCATCCTCTCCAGGGCTGTGCATCCTACCCAGGGCTGTGCATCCTATCCATGACTGCATCCTATCCATGACTGTGCATCCTCTCCAGGGCTGTGCATCCTATCCAGGGCTGTGCATCCTATCCAGGGCTGTGCATCCTATCCATGACTGTGCATCCTATCCATGACTGTGCATCCTATCCATGACTGTGAATCCTATCCAGGGCTGTGCATCCTATCCATGACTGTGCATCCTATCCATGACTGTGAATCCTATCTAGGGCTGTGCATCCTATCCATGACTGTGCATCCTATCCATGACTGTGCATCATATCCATGACTGTGCATCCTATCCATGACTGTGAATCCTATCCATGACTGTGCATCCTATCCATGACTGTGAATCCTATCCAGGGCTGTGCATCCTATCCATGACTGTGCATCCTATCCAGGGCTGTGCATCCTATCCATGACTGTGAATCCTATCCAGGACTGTGCATCCTATCCATGACTGTGAATCCCATGTGAATCCTCTCCAGGGCTGTGTATCCTATCCAGGGCTGTGAATCCTATCCATGGCTGTGAATCCTATCATGGGCTGTGAATCCTATCCAGGGCTGTGCATCCTATCCATGACTGTGCATCCTATCCAGGGCTGTGCATCCTATCCATGACTGTGAATCCTATCCAGGACTGTGCATCCTATCCATGACTGTGAATCCCATGTGAATCCTCTCCAGGGCTGTGCATCCTATCCAGGGCTGTGAATCCTATCCATGGCTGTGAATCCTATCATGGGCTGTGAATCCTATCCAGGGCTGTGCATCCTATCCAGGACTGTGCATCCTATCCAGGGCTGTGCATCCTATCCACGACTGTGCATCCTATCCAGGGCTGTGCATCCTATCCATGACTGTGCATCCTATCCAGGGCTGTGCATCCTATCCATGACTGTGCATCCTATCCTATCCATGACTGTGCATCCTATCCATGACTGTGCATCCTATCCATGACTGTGCATCCTATCCATGACTGTGCATCCTATCCATGACTGTGCACCCTATCCTATCCATGACTGTGCATCCTATCCATGACTGTGCATCCTATCCATGACTGTGCATCCTATCCAGGGCTGTGCATCCTATCCAGGGCTGTGAATCCTATCCATGGCTGTGAATCCTATCATGGGCTGTGAATCCCATGTGAATCCTATCCAGGGCTGTGCATCCTCTCCAGGGCTGTGCATCCTCTCCAGGGCTGTGCATCCTATCCAGGACTGTGCATCCTATCCATGACTGTGCATCCTATCCAGGGCTGTGCATCCTATCCAGGACTGTGCATCCTATCCATGACTGTGCATCCTATCCAGGGCTGTGCATCCTATCCATGACTGTGCATCCTATCCAGGGCTGTGCATCATAGCCAGGGCTGTGCATCCTATCCATGACTGTGCATCCTATCCAGGGCTGTGCATCCTACCCAGGGATGTGCATCCTCTCCAGGGCTGTGCATCCTATCCATGACTGTGAATCCTATCCATGACTGTGCATCCTCTCCAGGGCTGTGCATCCTATCCAGGGCTGTGCATCCTATCCAGGACTGTGCATCCTATCCATGACTGTGCATCCTATCCATGACTGTGCATCCTATCCATGACTGTGAATCCTATCCATGACTGTGCATCCTGTCCATTACTGTGCATCCTATCCATGACAGGGCTGTGCATCCTATCCATGACTGTGCATCCTATCCATGACTGTGCATCCTATCCAGGGCTGTGCATCATCTCCAGGGCTGTGCATCCTATCCATGACTGTGCATCCTATCCATGACTGTGCATCCTATCCAGGGCTGTGCATCATCTCCAGGGCTGTGCATCCTATCCATGACTGTGCATCCTATCCATGACTGTGCATCCTATCCAGGGCTGTGCATCCTATCCATGACTGTGCATCCTATCCATGACAGGGCTGTGCATCCTATCCATGACTGTGCATCCTATCCATGACTGTGCATCCTATCCAGGGCTGTGCATCATCTCCAGGGCTGTGCATCCTATCCATGACTGTGCATCCTATCCATGACTGTGCATCCTATCCAGGGCTGTGCATCCTATCCATTACTGTGCATCCTATCCAGGGCTGTGCATCATCTCCAGGGCTGTGCATCCTATCCAGGGCTGTGAATCCTATCCATGGCTGTGAATCCTATCATGGGCTGTGAATCCCATGTGAATCCTATCCAGGGCTGTGCATCCTCTCCAGGGCTGTGCATCCTCTCCAGGGCTGTGCATCCTATCCAGGACTGTGCATCCTATCCATGACTGTGCATCCTATCCAGGGCTGTGCATCCTATCCAGGGCTGTGCATCCTATCCAGGACTGTGCATCCTATCCATGACTGTGCATCCTACCCAGGGCTGTGCATCCTATCCAGGGCTGTGCATCCTTTCCATGACTGTGAATCCTATCCATGACTGTGCATCCTATCCATGACTGTGCATCCTATCCATGACTGTGCATCCTATCCATGACTGTGCATCCTCTCCAGGGCTGTGCATCCTACCCAGGGCTGTGCATCCTATCCATGACTGTGCATCCTATCCAGGGCTGTGCATCCTATCCAGGGCTGTGCATCCTATCCATGACTGTGCATCCTATCCATGACTGTGAATCCTATCCATGACTGTGCATCCTATCCATGACTGTGCATCCTATCCATGACTGTGAATCCTATCCATGACTGTGCATCCTATCCATGACTGTGCATCCTATCCATGACTGTGCATCCTATCCATGACTGTGAATCCTATCCAGGGCTGTGAATCCTATCCATGACTGTGCATCCTATCCATGACTGTGAATCCTACCCAGGGCTGTGCATCCTATCCATGACTGTGAATCCCATGTGAATCCTCTCCAGGGCTGTGCATCCTATCCAGGGCTGTGAATCCTATCCATGGCTGTGAATCCTATCATGGGCTGTGAATCCTATCCAGGGCTGTGCATCCTATCCAGGACTGTGCATCCTATCCAGGGCTGTGCATCCTATCCACGACTGTGCATCCTATCCAGGGCTGTGCATCCTATCCATGACTGTGCATCCTATCCAGGGCTGTGCATCCTATCAATGACTGTGCATCCTATCCTATCCATGACTGTGCATCCTATCCATGACTGTGCATCCTATCCATGACTGTGCATCCTATCCATGACTGCATCCTATCCATGACTGTGCATCCTATCCAGGGCTGTGCATCCTATCCAGGGCTGTGAATCCTATCCATGGCTGTGAATCCTATCATGGGCTGTGAATCCCATGTGAATCCTATCCAGGGCTGTGCATCCTCTCCAGGGCTGTGCATCCTCTCCAGGGCTGTGCATCCTATCCAGGACTGTGCATCCTATCCATGACTGTGCATCCTATCCAGGGCTGTGCATCCTATCCAGGGCTGTGCATCCTATCCAGGACTGTGCATCCTATCCATGACTGTGCATCCTATCCAGGGCTGTGCATCCTATCCATAACTGTGCATCCTATCCAGGGCTGTGCATCCTAGCCAGGGCTGTGCATCCTATCCATGACTGTGCATCCTATCCAGGGCTGTGCATCCTACCCAGGGATGTGCATCCTCTCCAGGGCTGTGCATCCTATCCATGACTGTGCATCCTATCCATGACTGTGCATCCTATCCATGACTGTGCATCCTATCCATGACTGTGCATCCTATCCATGACTGTGCATCCTATCCATGACTGTGCATCCTCTCCAGGGATGTGCATCCTATCCAGGGCTGTGCATCCTATCCAGGACTGTGCATCCTATCCATGACTGTGCATCCTATCCATGACTATGCATCCTATCCATGACTGTGCATCCTATCCATGACTGTGAATCCTATCCATGACTGTGCATCCTATCCATGACTGTAATCCTATCCAGGGCTGTGCATCCTATCCATGACTGTGCATCCTATCCATGACTGTGCATCATATCCATGACTATGAATCCTATCCATGACTGTGAATCCTATCCATGACTGTGCATCCTATCCATGACTGTGAATCCTATCCAGGGCTGTGCATCCTATCCATGACTGTGCATCCTATCCAGGGATGTGCATCCTATCCATGACTGTGAATCCTATCCATGACTGTGCATCCTATCCATGACTGTGAATCCACCAACTGTGAATCCTATCCAGGGCTGTGCATCCTATCCATGACTGTGAATCCTATCCATGGCTGTGAATCCTATCCATGACTGTGAATCCTATCCATGACTGTGCATCCTATCCATGACTGTGCATCCTATCCATGACTGTGCATCATATCCATGACTGTGCATCCTATCCATGACTGTGCATCCTCTCCAGGGCTGTGCATCCTACCCAGGGCTGTGCATCCTATCCATGACTGTGCATCCTATCCAGGGCTGTGCATCCTATCCAGGGCTGTGCATCCTATCCATGACTGTGCATCCTATCCATGACTGTGCATCCTATCCATGGCTGTGCATCCTATCCATGACTTGCATCCTATCCAGGGCTGTGCATCCTATCCATGACTGTGCATCCTATCCATGACTGTGCATCCTATCCATGACTGTGAATCATATCCAGGGCTGTGCATCCTATCCATGACAGGGCTGTGCATCCTATCCATGACTGTGCATCCTATCCATGACTGTGCATCCTATCCATGACTGTGCATCCTATCCATGCCTGTGCATCCTATCCATGACTGTGAATCCTATCCATGACTGTGAATCCTATCCATGACTGTGCATCCTATCCATGACTGTGAATCCTATCCATGACTGTGAATCCTATCCATGACTGTGAATCCTATCCATGACTGTGCATCCTATCCATGACTGTGAATCCTATCCATGACTGTGCATCCTATCCATGACTATGAATCCTATCCATGACTGTGCATCCTATCCATGACTGTGCATCCTATCCATGACTGTGCATCCTATCCAGACTATGAATCCTATCCATGACTGTGCATCCTATCCATGAATGTGCATCCTATCCATGACTGTGCATCCTATCCATGACTGTGCATCCTATCCATGACTGTGCATCCTATCCATGAATGTGCATCCTATCCATGACTGTGCATCCTATCCATGACTGTGCATCCTATCCATGACCACCACCAACCACCACCAACCACCACCAACCACCACCAACCACCACCAACTGTGCATCCTATCCATGACTGTGCATCCTATCCATGACTGTGCATCCTATCCATGACTGTGCATCCTATCCATGACTGTGCATCCTATCCATGACTGTGAATCCTATCCAGGGCTGTGCATCCTCTCCAGGGCTGTGCATCCTATCCAGGACTGTGCATCCAATCCATGACTGTGCATCCTATCCAGGGCTGTGCATCCTATCCAGGGCTGTGCATCCTCTCCAGGGCTGTGCATCCTATCCAGGACTGTGCATCCTATCCATGACTGTGCATCCTATCCATGACTGTGCATCCTATCCAGGGCTGTGCATCCTATCCATTACTGTGCATCCTATCCAGGGCTGTGCATCATCTCCAGGGCTGTGCATCCTATCCAGGGCTGTGAATCCTATCCATGGCTGTGAATCCTATCATGGGCTGTGAATCCCATGTGAATCCTATCCAGGGCTGTGCATCCTCTCCAGGGCTGTGCATCCTCTCCAGGGCTGGGCATCCTATCCAGGACTGTGCATCCTATCCACGACTGTGCATCCTATCCAGGGCTGTGCATCCTATCCAGGGCTGTGCATCCTATCCAGGGCTGTGCATCCTATCCATGACTGTGCATCCTATCCAGGACTGTGCATCCTATCCAGGACTGTGCATCCTATCCAGGACTGTGCATCCTATCCAGGGCTGTGCATCCTATCTAGGGCTGTGCATGCATCCTATCCAGGGCTGTGAATTCTATACAGGGCTGTGAATCCTACTCAGGGCTCTGTTTAGAGGATTTCTTATTTATTCGTCAATTTATTGAAAATTAAATATTGTCAGCTGTTCAGAAATTTTCATTTTTCAAGTTTTCATCTTTCAGGTAGGGGTGGTGCTCACCTTTTTTGCAGTATTTTTGGGAGATTTCCTCTGTTTTCACAAGTCTCCAATCTCTGCCCTGGATATCGTAGTTGTTCAAACACTAAACTAGCAATCCATAGTTCCATTACCAAGCTCAGACATCACAGAATACATTTAAAGCAGCATTACATCGTATGAAATAAAAGAAATATTTAAAAAATTCAATTTTTACGTATGGGTAGCAATGCTGCTACACATTCTAACATTATACTTTGTATGCTTATGTTCATTTGGTAAAGAGTGTTTTTTTTTTAATAAAACAAACTCGAAACCGAAAGTAGGACTTTCCGCGTCAATCGGTCACGCACTTGATTACAACCGGAACGCATCGTCCGCACTTGTTTACATTCGGAATGCATCGTCCCCATTTGTCCCACACGTTGTATTTTTTAATTAAATTACTTGATATGTTGATTCATACCTCTGTTAGCTAAGTCTTTTAGGGACATTTCTACATCCCCGCGAGGGGTTCGACATTAGAGGAAGATAGATAGATAGTCTTTTATGTTCAAAATATATACATTGTTTTCTACATCCTCTGTTGTTTCACACATGCTGTGCGTGTTTACATTTCATTTGTTGATAAACAAATTCGCTAAATTTATTGGAATTTTATCGTTTATGAGGGACTATTTCGATTTTTGTAAACACACACATTAGTATTTATATTTTACCCAAAACATCCTTTATTACGATGTAATGCTGCTTTAAATACTGTAAATGTGGTTATTTTAATGGAGTTCTGATCTTAGCGCTGTTAGCATGTTAGCTATTTCACTATAATCAGCCACCTTGACTAAACATCCATTTTTCATCACTCCCATGGCTGACTGCTTAACACAGGTTTGGCTTTATTAATATAATTACTGTTAACAAGATTTTAACTGTTTTATTCAATTAATTATCATATTTTTCAGACCTTCGTTGAACCAGAACCCGAGTTTGATATTGTGGAAGCTAAGAAGGATATAAAGACCAAACATAGCGCACCAGACGACTGGTATAAAAAAAAGTTGAGAGAATAATGACACTGGTTACTGAGATTAAACTGTCATCGGGGATTATTAAACTGATATGGATACTAATTGAAATGATACAGAGGATGTCATTAACTGGGTATATCGGAACTTGACTACGTCTTGAACCAGATGGATTGTGATGAGATTAGTGCATCATTCCAAATACATTTGGCACAGTTATATAGTTTCAAATATTTGAATGTAAAGAATATGATTTATTTGTATTAAAAGACAAAAGATGCATCTCTTATGAAAGACGTTTATTTGACCCATATTAGTTGTTGATCAGGACCGCCATACCATAGTGGTTGATCACCATACCGTAGTGGTTGATCAGGACTGCCATACCGTAGTGGTTGATCAGGACTGCCATACCGTAGTGGTTGATCAGGACTGCCATACCGTAGTGGTTGATCAGGACCGCCATACCGTAGTGGTTGATCAGGACTGCCATACCGTAGTGGTTGATCAGGACTGCCATACCGTAGTGGTTGATCAGGACTGCCATACCGTAGTGGTTGATCAGGACTGCCATACCGTAGTGGTTGATCAGGACTGCCATGGTTGATCAGGACTGCCATACCATAGTGGTTGATCAGGACCGCCATACCGTAGTGGTTGATCAGGACTGCCATACCGTAGTGGTTGATCAGGACTACTATACCGTAGTGGTTGATCACCATACCGTAGTGGTTGATCAGGACTGCCATACTGTAGTGGTTGATCAGGACTGCCATACCGTAGTGGTTGATCACCATACCATAGTGGTTGATCACCATACCGTAGTGGTTGATCAGGACCGCCATACCGTAGTTGTTGATCAGGACTGCCATACTGTAGTGGTTGATCAGGACTGCCATACTGTAGTGGTTGATCAGGACTGCCATACTGTAGTGGTTGATCAGGACTACCATACTGTAGTGGTTGATCAGGACTACCATACCGTAGTGGTTGATCACCATACCATAGTGGTTGATCAGGACTGCCATACTGTAGTGGTTGATCAGGACTGCCATACCGTAGTGGTTGATCACCATACCATAGTGGTTGATCACCATACCGTAGTGGTTGATCAGGAATGCCATACCATAGTGGTTGATCACCATACCGTAGTGGTTGATCAGGACTGCCATACGGTAGTTGTTGATCAGGACTGCCATACCATAGTGGTTGATCAGGACTGCCATACCGTAGTGGTTGATCAGGATCACCATACCGTAGTGGTTGATCAGGACTGCCATACCGTAGTGGTTGATCAGGACTGCCATACCATAGTGGTTGATCAGGATCACCATACCGTAGTGGTTGATCAGGACTGCCATACCGTAGTGGTTGATCAGGACTGCCATACTGTAGTGGTTGATCAGGACTGCCATACTGTAGTGGTTGATCAGGACTGCCATACCGTAGTGGTTGATCAGGACTGCCATACCGTAGTGGTTGATCAGGACTGCCATACCGTAGTGGTTGATCAGGACTGCCATACCGTAGTGGTTGATCAGGACTGCCATACCGTAGTGGTTGATCAGGACTGCCATACCGTAGTGGTTGATCAGGACTGCCATACTGTAGTGGTTGATCAGGACCGCCATACCGTAGTGGTTGATCAGGATCACCATACCGTAGTGGTTGATCAGGACTGCCATACCGTAGTGGTTGATCAGGACTGCCATACCGTAGTGGTTGATCAGGACTGCCATACCGTAGTGGTTGATCAGGACTGCCATACGTAGTGGTTGATCACCATACCGTAGTGGTTGATCAGGACTGCCATACCGTAGTGGTTGATCAGGACTGCCATACCGTAGTGGTTGATCAGGACTGCCAACGGTTGATCACCATACCGTAGTGGTTGATCAGGACTGCCATACCGTAGTGGTTGATCAGGACTGCCATACCGTAGTGGTTGATCAGGACCGCCATACCGTAGTGGTTGATCAGGACTGCCATACCGTAGTGGTTGATCAGGACTGCCATACTGTAGTGGTTGATCAGGACTGCCATACCGTAGTGGTTGATCAGGACTGCCATACCATAGTGGTTGATCAGGACCGCCATACCGTAGTGGTTGATCAGGACTGCCATACCGTAGTGGTTGATCAGGACTGCCATACCGTAGTGGTTGATCAGGACTGCCATACCATAGTGGTTGATCAGGACCGCCATACTGTAGTGGTTGATCAGGACTGCCATACCATAGTGGTTGATCAGGACCGCCATACCGTAGTGGTTGATCAGGACTGCCATACCGTAGTGGTTGATCAGGACCGCCATACCGTAGTGGTTGATCAGGACTGCCATACCGTAGTGGTTGATCAGGACCGCCATACCGTAGTGGTTGATCAGGACCGCCATACCGTAGTGGTTGATCAGGACTGCCATACCGTAGTGGTTGATCAGGACTGCCATACCGTAGTGGTTGATCAGGACTGCCATACCGTAGTGGTTGATCAGGACTGCCATACCGTAGTGGTTGATCAGGACTGCCATACCGTAGTGGTTGATCAGGACCGCCATACCGTAGTGGTTGATCAGGACTGCCATACCGTAGTGGTTGATCAGGACCGCCATACCGTAGTGGTTGATCAGGACTGCCATACCGTAGTGGTTGATCAGGACTGCCATACCGTAGTTGTTGATCAGGACTGCCATACCGTAGTGGTTGATCAGGACTGCCATACTGTAGTGGTTGATCAGGACCACCATACCGTAGTGGTTGATCAGGACTGCCATACCGTAGTGGTTGATCAGGACTGCCATACCGTAGTGGTTGATCAGGACTGCCATACCGTAGTGGTTGATCAGGACTGCCATACCATAGTGGTTGATCAGGACCGCCATACCGTAGTGGTTGATCAGGACTGCCATACCATAGTGGTTGATCAGGACTGCCATACCGTAGTGGTTGATCAGGACTGCCATACCGTAGTGGTTGATCAGGACTGCCATACCGTAGTGGTTGATCAGGACTGCCATACCATAGTGGTTGATCAGGACTGCCATACCGTAGTGGTTGATCAGGACCGCCATACTGTAGTGGTTGATCAGGACTGCCATACCGTAGTGGTTGATCAGGACCGCCATACCGTAGTGGTTGATCAGGACTGCCATACCGTAGTGGTTGATCAGGACCGCCATACCGTAGTGGTTGATCAGGACTGCCATACCGTAGTGTTGATCAGGACGCCATACCGTAGTGGTTGATCAGGACTGCCATACCGTAGTGGTTGATCAGGACTGCCATACCGTAGTGGTTGATCAGGACTGCCATACCGTAGTGGTTGATCAGGACTGCCATACCGTAGTGGTTGATCAGGACTGCCATACCGTAGTGGTTGATCAGGACTGCCATACCGTAGTGGTTGATCAGGACCGCCATACCGTAGTGGTTGATCAGGACTGCCATACCGTAGTGGTTGATCAGGACTGCCATACCGTAGTGGTTGATCAGATGGTTGATCAGGACTGCCATACCGTAGTGGTTGATCAGGACTGCCATACCGTAGTGGTTGATCAGGACTGCCATACCGTAGTGGTTGATCAGGACTGCCATACCGTAGTGGTTGATCAGGACTGCCATACCGTAGTGGTTGATCAGGACTGCCATACCGTAGTGGTTGATCAGGACTGCCATACCGTAGTGGTTGATCAGGACTGCCATACCGTAGTGGTTGATCAGGACTGCCATACCGTAGTGGTTGATCAGGACTGCCATACCGTAGTGGTTGATCAGGACTGCCATACCGTAGTGGTTGATCAGGACTGCCATACCGTAGTGGTTGATCAGGACCGCCATACCGTAGTGGTTGATCAGGACTGCCATACCGTAGTGGTTGATCAGGACTGCCATACCGTAGTGGTTGATCAGGACTGCCATACTGTAGTGGTTGATCAGGACTGCCATACTGTAGTGGTTGATCAGGACTGCCATACTGTCGTGGTTGATCAGGACTACCATACTGTAGTGGTTGATCAGGACTACCATACCGTAGTGGTTGATCACCATACCATAGTGGTTGATCAGGACTGCCATACTGTAGTGGTTGATCAGGACTGCCATACCGTAGTGGTTGATCACCATACCATAGTGGTTGATCACCATACCGTAGTGGTTGATCAGGACTGCCATACGGTAGTTGTTGATCAGGACTGCCATACCATAGTGGTTGATCAGGACTGCCATACCGTAGTGGTTGATCAGGATCACCATACCGTAGTGGTTGATCAGGACTGCCATACCGTAGTGGTTGATCAGGACTGCCATACCATAGTGGTTGATCAGGATCACCATACCGTAGTGGTTGATCAGGACTGCCATACCGTAGTGGTTGATCAGGACTGCCATACTGTAGTGGTTGATCAGGACCACCATACCATAGTGGTTGATCAGGATCACCATACCATAGTGGTTGATCAGGACTGCCATACCGTAGTGGTTGATCAGGACTGCCATACCGTAGTGGTTGATCAGGACTGCCATACCGTAGTGGTTGATCAGGACTGCCATACCATAGTGGTTGATCAGGACCGCCATACCGTAGTGGTTGATCAGGAATGCCATACTGTAGTGGTTGATCAGGACCGCCATACCGTAGTGGTTGATCAGGACTGCCATACTGTAGTGGTTGATCAGGACCGCCATACCGTAGTGGTTGATCAGGACTGCCATACTGTAGTGGTTGATCAGGACTGCCATACTGTAGTGGTTGATCAGGACTGCCATACTGTAGTGGTTGATCAGGACCGCCATACCGTAGTGGTTGATCACCATACCGTAGTGGTTGATCAGGACCGCCATACCGTAGTGGTTGATCAGGACTGCCATACCATAGTGGTTGATCAGGACTGCCATACCGTAGTGGTTGATCACCATACCGTAGTGGTTGATCAGGACTGCCATACCGTAGTGGTTGATCAGGACCGCCATACCGTAGTGGTTGATCAGGACCGCCATACCGTAGTGGTTGATCAGGACTGCCATACTATAGTGGTTGATCAGGACTGCCATACTGTAGTGGTTGATCAGGACTGCCATACCGTAGTGGTTGATCAGGACTGCCATACCGTAGTGGTTGATCAGGACTGCCATACCGTAGTGGTTGATCAGGACCGCCATACCGTAGTGGTTGATCAGGACTGCCATACCGTAGTGGTTGATCAGGATCACCATACCGTAGTTGTTGATCAGGACTGCCATACCGTAGTTGTTGATCAGGACTGCCATACTGTAGTGGTTGGTCAGGACTGCCATACCGTAGTGGTTGATCAGGACTGCTATACCATAGTGGTTGATCAGGACTGCCATACCATAGTGGTTGATTAGGACCGCCATACCGTAGTGGTTGATCAGGACTGCCATACCATAGTGGTTGATCAGGACCGCCATACCGTAGTGGTTTATCAGTACTGCCATACCGTAGTGGTTGATCAGGACTGCCATACCGCAGTGGTTGATCAGGACTGCCATTCCATAGTGGTTGATCAGGACCGCCATACTGTAGTGGTTGATCAGGACTGCCATACCATAGTGGTTGATCAGGACCGCCATACTGTAGTGGTTGATCAGGACTGCCATACCGTAGTGGTTGATCAGGACCGCCATACCGTAGTGGTTGATCAGGACTGCCATACCGTAGTGGTTGATCAGGACTGCCATACTGTAGTGGTTGATCAGGACTGCCATACCGTAGTGGTTGATCAGGACTGCCATACCGTAGTGGTTGATCAGGATCACCATACCGTAGTGGTTGATCAGGACTGCCATACCGTAGTGGTTGATCACCATACCGTAGTGGTTGATCAGGACCGCCATACCGTAGTGGTTGATCAGGACTGCCATACCGTAGTGGTTGATCACCATACCGTAGTGGTTGATCAGGACTGCCATACCGTAGTGGTTGATCACCATACCGTAGTGGTTGATCAGGACTGCCATACCGTTGTTGTTGATCAGGACCGCCATACTGTAGTGGTTGATCAGGACCGCCATACCGTAGTGGTTGATCAGGACTGCCATACCGTAGTGTTGATCAGGACTGCCATACCGTAGTGGTTGATCAGGACTGCCATACCGTAGTGGTTGATCAGGACTGCCATACCGTAGTGGTTGATCAGGACTGCCATACCATAGTGGTTGATCAGGACTGCCATACCGTAGTGGTTGATCAGGACCGCCATACCGTAGTGTTGATCAGGACTGCCATACCGTAGTGGTTGATCAGGACTGCCATACCGTAGTGGTTGATCAGGACCGCCATACCGTAGTGGTTGATCAGGACTGCCATACCGTAGTGGTTGATCAGGACTGCCATACCGTAGTGGTTGATCAGGACTACCATACTGTAGTGGTTGATCAGGACTACCATACCGTAGTTGTTGATCAGGACTGCCATACCATAGTAGTTGATCAGGACTGCCATACCGTAGTGGTTGATCAGGATCACCATACCGTAGTGGTTGATCAGGACTGCCATACCGTAGTGGTTGATCAGGACTGCCATACCATAGTGGTTGATCAGGATCACCATACCGTAGTGGTTGATCAGGACTGCCATACCGTAGTGGTTGATCAGGACTGCCATACCGTAGTGGTTGATCAGGACTGCCATACTGTAGTGGTTGATCAGGACTGCCATACCATAGTGGTTGATCAGGACTACCATACCGTAGTGGTTGATCAGGACCGCCATACCGTAGTGGTTGATCAGGACCGCCATATCGTTGTGGTTGATCAGGACTGCCATACTGTAGTGGTTGATCAGGACTACCATACTGTAGTGGTTGATCAGGACTACCATACCGTAGTGGTTGATCAGGACTGCCATACTGTAGTGGTTGATCAGGACTGCCATACCGTAGTGGTTGATCAGGACCCCATACTGTAGTGGTTGATCAGGACCGCCATACCGTAGTGGTTGATCAGGACTGCCATACCGTAGTGGTTGATCAGGACCGCCATACCGTAGTGGTTGATCAGGACTGCCATACTGTAGTGGTTGATCAGGACCGCCATACCGTAGTGGTTGATCAGGACTGCCATACCATAGTGGTTGATCAGGACTGCCATACCGTAGTGGTTGATCAGGACCGCCATACCGTAGTGGTTGATCAGGACTGCCATACTGTAGTGGTTGATCAGGACTACCATACCGTAGTGGTTGATCACCATACCGTAGTGGTTGATCAGGACTGCCATACTGTAGTGGTTGATCAGGACTGCCATACCGTAGTGGTTGATCACCATACCATAGTGTTGATCACCATACCGTAGTGGTTGATCAGGACCGCCATACCGTAGTTGTTGATCAGGACTGCCATACTGTAGTGGTTGATCAGGACTGCCATACTGTAGTGGTTGATCAGGACTGCCATACTGTAGTGGTTGATCAGGACTACCATACCGTAGTGGTTGATCAGGACTGCCATACTGTAGTGGTTGATCAGGACTGCCATACCGTAGTGGTTGATCACCATACCATAGTGGTTGATCACCATACCGTAGTGGTTGATCAGGAATGCCATACCATAGTGGTTGATCACCATACCGTAGTGGTTGATCAGGACTGCCATACGGTAGTTGTTGATCAGGACTGCCATACCATAGTGGTTGATCAGGACTGCCATACCGTAGTGGTTGATCAGGATCACCATACCGTAGTGGTTGATCAGGACTGCCATACCGTAGTGGTTGATCAGGACTGCCATACCGTAGTGGTTGATCAGGATCACCATACCGTAGTGGTTGATCAGGACTGCCATACCGTAGTGGTTGATCAGGACTGCCATACCGTAGTGGTTGATCAGGACTGCCATACCGTAGTGGTTGATCAGGACTGCCATACCGTAGTGGTTGATCAGGACTGCCATACCGTAGTGGTTGATCAGGACTGCCATACCGTAGTGGTTGATCAGGACTGCCATACCATAGTGGTTGATCAGGACCGCCATACCGTAGTGGTTGATCAGGACTGCCATACCGTAGTGGTTGATCAGGACTGCCATACCATAGTGGTTGATCAGGACTGCCATACCGTAGTGGTTGATCAGGACTGCCATACCGTAGTGGTTGATCAGGACTGCCATACCGTAGTGGTTGATCAGGACTGCCATACCGTAGTGGTTGATCAGGACTGCCATACCGTAGTGGTTGATCAGGACTGCCATACCGTAGTGGTTGATCAGGACCGCCATACCGTAGTGGTTGATCAGGACTGCCATACCGTAGTGGTTGATCAGGACTGCCATACTGTAGTGGTTGATCAGGACTGCCATACCGTAGTGGTTGATCAGGACTGCCATACCGTAGTTGTTGATCAGGACTGCCATACCGTAGTTGTTGATCAGGACTGCCATACTGTAGTGGTTGATCGGGACTGCCATACCGTAGTGGTTGATCAGGACTGCTATACCGTAGTTGTTGATCAGGACCGCCATACCATAGTGGTTGATCAGGACTGCCATACTGTAGTGGTTGATCAGGACGGCCATACCATAGTGGTTGATCAGGACTGCCATACTGTAGTGGTTGATCAGGACTGCCATACTGTAGTGGTTGATCAGGACGGCCATACCATAGTGGTTGATCAGGACTGCCATACTGTAGTGGTTGATCAGGACTGCCATACCGTAGTTGTTGATCAGGACCGCCATACCGTAGTGGTTGATCAGGACTGCCATACCATAGTGGTTGATCAGGACTGCCATACCGTAGTGGTTGATCAGGACGGCCATACCGTAGTTGTTGATCAGGACCGCCATACCGTAGTGGTTGATCAGGACTGCCATACCGTAGTGGTTGATCAGGACGGCCATACCGTAGTTGTTGATCAGGACCGCCATACCGTAGTGGTTGATCAGGACTGCCATACCATAGTGGTTGATCAGGACTGCCATACCGTAGTGGTTGATCAGGACTGCCATGGTTGATCAGGACTGCCATACCGTAGTGGTTGATCAGGACTGCCATGGTTGATCAGGACTGCCATACCATAGTGGTTGATCAGGACTGCCATACCGTAGTGGTTGATCAGGACCGCCATACCGTAGTGGTTGATCAGGACTGCCATACCGTAGTTGTTGATCAGGACTGCCGTACTGTAGTGGTTGAACAGGACTGCCGTACCGTAGTTGTTGATCAGGACTGCCATACCGTAGTGGTTGATCAGGACTACCATACTGTAGTGGTTGATCAGGACTGCCATACCGTAGTGGTTGATCAGGACCGCCATACCGTAGTGGTTGATCAGGACTGCCATACCGTAGTGGTTGATCAGGACTGCCATACTGTCGTGGTTGATCAGGACTACCATACTGTAGTGGTTGATCAGGACTACCATACCGTAGTGGTTGATCAGGACTGCCATACTGTAGTGGTTGATCAGGACTGCCATACCGTAGTGGTTGATCACCATACCATAGTGGTTGATCACCATACCGTAGTGGTTGATCAGGACTGCCATACGGTAGTTGTTGATCAGGACTGCCATACCATAGTGGTTGATCAGGACTGCCATACCGTAGTGGTTGATCAGGATCACCATACCGTAGTGGTTGATCAGGACTGCCATACCGTAGTGGTTGATCAGGACTGCCATACCATAGTGGTTGATCAGGATCACCATACCGTAGTGGTTGATCAGGACTGCCATACCGTAGTGGTTGATCAGGACTGCCATACCGTAGTGGTTGATCAGGACTGCCATACCGTAGTGGTTGATCAGGACTGCCATACCATAGTGGTTGATCAGGACAGCCATACTGTAGTGGTTGATCAGGACTGCCATACCGTAGTGGTTGATCAGGACTGCCATACTGTAGTGGTTGATCAGGACTGCCATACCGTAGTGGTTGATCAGGACTGCCATACTGTAGTGGTTGATCAGGACTGCCATACCGTAGTGGTTGATCAGGACTGCCATACTGTAGTGGTTGATCAGGACCGCCATACCGTAGTGGTTGATCAGGACTGCCATACTGTAGTGGTTGATCAGGACTGCCATACCGTAGTGGTTGATCAGGACTGCCATACGGTAGTGGTTGATCAGGACCGCCATACCGTAGTGGTTGATCAGGACTGCCATACTGTAGTGGTTGATCAGGACCGCCATACCGTAGTGGTTGATCAGGACTGCCATACCGTAGTGGTTGATCAGGACTGCCATACCGTAGTGGTTGATCACCATACCGTAGTGGTTGATCAGGACTGCCATACCGTAGTTGTTGATCAGGACCGCCATACCGTAGTGGTTGATCAGGACTGCCATACCGTAGTGGTTGATCAGGACTGCCATACCGTAGTGGTTGATCAGGACTGCCATACCGTAGTGGTTGATCAGGACCGCCATACCGTAGTGGTTGATCAGGACCGCCATACCGTAGTGGTTGATCAGGACTGCCATACCGTAGTGGTTGATCAGGACTGCCATACCGTAGTGGTTGATCACCATACCGTAGTGGTTGATCAGGACTGCCATACCGTAGTGGTTGATCAGGACTGCCATACCGTAGTGGTTGATCAGGACTGCCATACCGTAGTGGTTGATCACCATACCGTAGTGGTTGATCAGGACTGCCATACCGTAGTGGTTGATCAGGACTGCCATACCGTAGTGGTTGATCAGGACTGCCATACCGTAGTGGTTGATCACCATACCATAGTGGTTGATCAGGACCGCCATACCGTAGTGGTTGATCAGGACTGCCATACCGTAGTGGTTGATCAGGACTGCCATACCGTAGTGGTTGATCACCATACCGTAGTGGTTGATCAGGACCGCCATACCGTAGTGGTTGATCAGGACTGCCATACCGTAGTGGTTGATCAGGACTCATACCGTAGTGGTTGATCACCATACCGTAGTGGTTGATCAGGACTGCCATACCGTAGTGGTTGATCAGGACTGCCATACCGTAGTGGTTGATCAGGACTGCCATACCGTAGTGGTTGATCAGGACTGCCATACCGTAGTGGTTGATCAGGACTGCCATACTGTAGTGGTTGATCAGGACTGCCATACCATAGTGGTTGATCAGGACTGCCATACTGTAGTGGTTGATCAGGACCGACATACCGTAGTGGTTGATCAGGACTGCCATACCGTAGTGGTTGATCAGGACTGCCATACCGTAGTGGTTGATCACCATACTGTAGTGGTTGATCAGGACTGCCATACTGTAGTGGTTGATCAGGACTGCCATACCGTAGTGGTTGATCAGGACTGCCATACCGTAGTGGTTGATCAGGACTGCCATACCATAGTGGTTGATAAGGACTACCATACCGTAGTGGTTGATCAGGACCGCCATACCGTAGTGGTTGATCAGGACCGCCATACCGTAATGGTTGATCAGGACTGCCATACTGTAGTGGTTGATCAGGACCACCATACCATAGTGGTTGATCAGGACCGCCATACAATAGTGGTTGATCAGGACTGCCATACCGTAGTGGTTGATCAGGACGGCCATACCGTAGTGGTTGATCAGGACCGCCATACCGTAGTGGTTGATCAGGACTGCCATACCATAGTGGTTGATCAGGACTGCCATACCGTAGTGGTTGATCAGGACTGCCATACCGTAGTGGTTGATCAGGACTGCCATACTGTAGTGGTTGATCAGGACTGCCATACCGTAGTGGTTGATCAGGACTGCCATGGTTGATCAGGACTGCCATACCATAGTGGTTGATCAGGACTGCCATACCGTAGTGGTTGATCAGGACCGCCATACCGTAGTGGTTGATCACCATACCGTAGTGGTTGATCAGGACTGCCATACCATAGTGGTTGATCACCATACCGTAGTGGTTGATCAGGACTGCCATACCATAGTGGTTGATCAGGACCGCCATACCGTAGTGGTTGATCACCATTCCATAGTGGTTGATCAGGACTGCCATACTGTAGTGGTTGATCAGGACTGCCATACCATAGTGGTTGATCAGGACCGCCATACTGTAGTGGTTGATCAGGACTGCCATACCGTAGTGGTTGATCAGGACTGCCATACCGTAGTTGTTGATCAGGACCGCCATACTGTAGTGGTTGATCAGGACCGCCATACCGTAGTGGTTGATCAGGACTGCCATACCGTAGTGTTGATCACCATACCGTAGTGGTTGATCAGGACTGCCATACCGTAGTGGTTGATCAGGACTGCCATACCGTAGTGGTTGATCAGGACTGCCATACCGTAGTGGTTGATCAGGACTGCCATACCGTAGTGGTTGATCAGGACTGCCATACCGTAGTGGTTGATCAGGACTGCCATACTGTAGTGGTTGATCAGGATGCCATACCGTAGTGGTTGATCAGGACTGCCATACCGTAGTGGTTGATCAGGACCGCCATACCGTAGTGGTTGATCAGGACTGCCATACCGTAGTGGTTGATCAGGACTGCCATACCGTAGTGGTTGATCAGGACTGCCATACCGTAGTGGTTGATCAGGACTGCCATACCGTAGTGGTTGATCAGGACTGCCATACCGTAGTTTGATCAAGTGGTTGATCAGGACTGCCATACCGTAGTGGTTGATCAGGACTGCCATACCGTAGTGTTGATCAGGACCGCCATACCGTAGTGGTTGATCAGGACTGCCATACCGTAGTTGTTGATCAGGACTGCCATACTGTAGTGGTTGATCAGGACCGCCATACCGTAGTGGTTGATCAGGACTGCCATACCGTAGTGGTTGATCAGGACTGCCATACCGTAGTGGTTGATCAGGACTGCCATACCGTAGTGGTTGATCAGGACTGCCATACCGTAGTGGTTGATCAGGACTGCCATACCGTAGTGGTTGATCAGGACTGCCATACCGTAGTGGTTGATCAGGA